>MU189536.1:11517-50919 GCA_016904865.1 Pissodes strobi | reverse complement strand
TGTATTATTTATCAAGCTTTTATTTAAGCATTTCGAATTTACTTTTATAAGATAGTTGACCATATTTTGTTATCGCAGAGTTTTCTACCTACTGTCCACATTAAGCAGCTGTGGGATTTTACCACAATGTCGAGCCCAATTCTCTTTGGTCCTTTTTATTTTTATTTTTATTAAGGTTTCCTTCCTGGGATTGTTTACAATTCAAGCCAGCTGTTATATTTCAAGAACCACGCTCAATGTTTATTATTTTTGCTGGGAAAGTATACACCGGCGAGTACGTCGCCAAGCAAGCCTATTTTCGGTCTTAACGTAAAAATAAAAGTTAGTATTCTTCGGTCCGCATTTAGTTACACAGCCCTAGGTAGAGAGCTCTGCTTATTTAATATTTTTGCTGATATCGTATATTTCGCTACTTTTGTAATTTAGATTTTCAAGAATAAATCTTTAACTCTCTCCTGATGTTCGGCCCTGCCAAAACTGAATGTATTTCAAATTCACGAGTAAATTAAAATAAGCGTATAATCTATCTCTAACGCTAAAGTGGTGAGCCCGACGTGATCTCGTGAGTTGTTTGTGTATTTTTGTGGCAGTTACGCGTGTTTTACGATAATGCCTAATGACGTGGATGAATTACCGACTAGAATGATTTCTGTAGCCACCCCGCTCCCGGAATTCAACCCGGCAGACCCGGAAATTTGGTTTACCATGGTGGAATTACAATTCACCTCTGAATCCATCAACGACCACGCAAAAAGGTATCTAAGTGTACTCAAGGCACTACCCCGCCGATTTAGTAGTGAAGTGAGAGACATTATTGTGTAACCAGTTGATGTAAACTCGTACAATCGACTGAAAGAAGGCTTGATCAAGCGGTTAAGTACGTCACAGGAGGAGAAAACAAAGCAGCTTCTTCAGAAAGAACAAATGAACGACGACAAACCATCACAGTTCCTTCGACGACTTCAAGGCTTAGCAGGTACAGCAATTTCAGATTCACTGGTACGAACTATTTGGCAGAGTCGTCTTCCTACCGACATACAAACCACTGTTGCTATTTCTACAAGTAACACTTTGGCCGAAGCAGCTGAAACCGCGGATCGCGTCTACGATCATTTATCGTCACGTCCATCGATCGTCACCACAAGTGCTCCGACCACCAGCCATTCCAGCGACATCCAGAGGCTCGCTATAGACTTGGAACGAGTGATAGTGCACCTTGATTCTCCTCGGCGTCCATCTACTCCAGAACACTATTTCCGCTCTCAATCCCGTATGTGTTGGTATCATTATAAATTTGGTCAAGCTGCTAAAAGTTGCAATCAGCCTTGTGAGTGGGAGTCGGAAAACGAAGCTGGCAATCGTTAATCGCGGGTGCGACCATTGCCTACTTAAATCCCGCCGTTTATTCGTTCGAGACAAGTCAACCAATGTGCAGTTTTTAGTGGATACAGGAGCAGATCTCTGTGTTTACCCTCATCACCTACTTCGAGAACCGCGTGAAAAGTCACCCTATGTACTTTCCGCTGTTAATGGAACTAACATAACGACTTATGGTACCTGTACTTTCACACTCGATCTCGGCCTACGCAAGGATTTCACTTAGAGGTTTGTAGTTGCCAACATTTCTAAACCCATTCTCGGAGCAGATTTTCTAGCATATTATGGATTACTTCCGGATCTACTTAATGGACGCCTAGTCGATTCTACCACTACGCTCACTTTTCCAGGAGAGGTGACGGAGTTCCATTAAAACGGTCATGGGCTCGTCTCAATTTCACGACTTGTTAAAGTAGCTTCCAGTCATTACTCGCCCAGAAGGAACTCCTAAATCGATCCGTCACGCAACGAAGCACTACATCGTGACCACCTCTGAACCACCAGTTTCGCACAAACCACGCCGATTCGCTCCAGTTAAATACCAAGCTGCCAGGAAAGAATTTGATACGCTGCTCAAATTAGGAATCGCACGACCCTCCGAAAGCTGTTGGGCAGCACCTCTTCACCTAGCGCCGAAAAAGGGAGACGGATGGAGATCATGTGGGGATTATCGCGGACTCAACGCTTGAACGATCCCTGATTGCTATCCTATTAAGCACATTGAAGACTTTTCCCAGTGCCTTGGCGGAAAAACTATATGTTCGACCGTGAATTTAGTGCGCGCGTATAACCAAATCCCGGTAGCCGAAGAAGACATTCCGAAAACTGCGATTATAACTCCATTCGGGCTGTTTGAATATCGATTTATGGCTTTTGGCCTTCGGAACGCGGCACAAACTTTTCAACGTTTTATCGACGAAGTGCTTCACAGACTAGATTTTTGTTACGCGTATATCGACGACATCTTAATCGCCTCGACATCACCAGAAGAGTATTTACGTCATTTAAAGGTTCTTTTCGAGCGACTAATGAAATATGGAGTAGTAATTAACCCCGCGAAGTGCGTGTTCGGTCAAGCTGAAGTGGGTTTTCTTGGCTGCCTAGTCTCCGAAGCAGGTACTCGCCCGTTACCCGAGAAAGTGCATGCGATTAGGACATTTCCGCGACCGTATACAGCAAAAAAGCTTCGTCAGTTTCTAGGTATGATAAACTTTTATCGCAGATTTTTACCTAGAGCTGCCGTAACGCAAGCCCCGTTAAACGAACTTTTAAAAAACAATGTTAAGTGTAAAACACCCGTTAATTGGAGACCTGTGGCATCCGCGGCTTTTGAAGCCACCAAAGAAAGCCTTGCACAGGCTGCTTTGCTTGCTCATCCAAAATTCGACGCGACTCTCGCCATTTTTTGTGACGCGTCGGAATTCTCCGTGGGTACCGGCGCTACAATAGTGGAGCGAAGGTGCATGGCAGCCCCTAAGTTTTTTTTCGAAGAAACTTAGCCCTGCCGAGCAAAAATATAGTGCTTACGATCGCGATTTTTTGGCAATATACCTCGCAATTTGTCATTTTCGTCATATGGTAGAAGCAAGACAATTTACAATTTTTACAGACCACAAGCCTATAACATTTGCATTTCGTGAAAAAGCAAGCCAGTGCTCACCACGACAGTTCCGCTATTTAGATTTTATTGGCCAATTTTCCACCGATATTCGGCACGTTTCCGGTCAAGACAATGTAGTGGCAGATGCTTTATCGCGCATTGAAGAACTAGAATTTATTCTAGACTTTGAAGCCCTCGCTACATCGCAGAAAAACGACATCGAACTCCAGAAATGGCAGCAGGAGAACTCTTCTCTGCAGTTGAAGCGCAGGCAGATTCCCGGAATCAACACCTTATTATTATGCGATGTTTCTACTATAGCTGTTTGACCGTTTATTACCAAATCTTTCAGGAGAGCCGCATTTGACACTGTCCACCGCCTTTCTCATCTCGGAGCCAATGCAACTGTCAAGATGGTAACGCAACGTTTTGTGTGGCCATCCATCAAGAAAGACTGCAGAGCTTGGGCTAAAACTTGCCTGGAGTGTCAGCGAGCAAAGATAAGCCGTCACACTGTTACACCCATAGTTCCTTTCATGCCACCTTCAGCAAGGTTCGAGCATATACACATGGATATTGTGATAATGCCAACAGTTAATGGGTTCCGCTACTGCCTCACGATGATTGACCGCTTTACTCGTTGGCCTGAAGCTGTTCACCTGCAGGACCAAGAAGCTGCAAATGTAGCCGAAGCGTTCTACAAAAATTGGGTATATCGGTTTGGCACGCCTCTAAGAGTCACAACCGATCAAGGCCGTCAATTTGAGTCGCACTTGTTCAAGCTCCTGAACCGCTTGACAGGTACAACTCACCTGCGCAACACGGCATATCATCCTTCAGCAAATGGCATGATAAAGCGATTCCATCGTCAGCTCAAGGCCGCTATCAGGTGCCACCCCAGCCAGGACCTACACCTTATCAACAGTCCTCTTAGGCATTCGGCGTGCTTGGAAAGGAGACCTCCAGTCCAGTGTTGCGGATATGGTTTATGGGCAGACCATCCGACTCCCGGGGAATTTCTCTCCGCAAATCGTCAGATAGACAGCAGCGTACCTGAGTTTATTAAGAAACTGCGAGAACACATGCAAGAACTTCGACCAACACCAGGTATCCAACATGGTTGCAGGAAAATCTTCGTGCACAAGGATCTTGCGACCTCAAACTATGTGTTTCTACGTCACGATGCCTCCAAAGCCCCATTGCAGCAGCCTTTCGATGGTCCGTTTAAGGTCCGATAAGACGTTCATCATCCACATGCACGGCCGTGACGTCACAGTCAGCATAGAACGTCTCAAACCGGCATTTATGTTATCAGAAGACTTGGAAGACCCTGCAGACCCTGCAACACAGCAACACGATCGTTCCAGCCACCCAGACCGCTCCTCCGCCTACAGACGTGCCTGCAGCCGACTATGCTAACGTGAATCCTGCTCCTGTTGAACAGCGACGAACCACCCAGAGAGGCCGAGTAGTTAGATTTCCTGATCGTTTCCAGGCTGGACTTTCTTAGCAGGGGGGTGATGTGGGCGAATGCTCCGACGTAATGTGTAGTTTATATATATGTATTATTTATCAAGCTTTTATTTAAGCATTTCGAATTTACTTATAAGATAGTTGACCATATTTTGTTATCGCAGAGTTTTCTACCTTGTGTCCCCATTAACCAGCTGTGGGTTTTTACCACAATATCGGGCCCAATTCTCTTTGGTCCTTTTTATTTTTATTTTTATTAAGGTTTTCTTCCTGCGGTTGTTTACAATTCAAGCCAGCTGTTATATTTCAAGAACTACGCTCAATGGTTATTATTTTTTGCTGGGAAAGTACACACCGGCGAGTACGTCGCCAAGCAAGCCTATTTTCGGTCTTAACGTAAAAATAAAAGTTAGTATTTTTCGGTCCGCGTTTAGTTACACAGCCCTAGGTAGAGATCTCTGCTTATATAATATTTTTGCTGATATCGTATATTTCGTTTACTTTTGTAATGTATTTCTTATTTACTAGTAAATTAAAATAAGCGTATAATCTATCTCTAGCGCTAAATTACTAATATACTTACATTAACTACAAATTTAAGTTAAATAATCTTTTTGTTTATGAAATACCTAACAAACGGATTTCCTTTCCAGCTTCAATACTTAAGTTATCTTAGTTACTATGATACGGACAACATAATTATGAGAAAAATAATTATAAGAACATAAGCCCTATTAAGTAATATCTATGTTATTATTCTTAAGTATATAATTCTGAACAAATACTGTATATTTCGGTAACTAATCTTTGCTTGAACTAATTTTTGTTCGAAAAGGATGTTTAATGTCCTATATTTTAACATTATGCTTACTAATGTGTATCATATTAGAGACAAATCTGATATTACTTATGATAGATTAATAGTAATTTGCGACTAGGATGTTTATTGCTTTTATTTATATAGGTTTTTAACTGTGTAGTTTCTTCATAAGGCAATGACGAAATATGGAGAAATAAAAACAAAAGAGTTTCAATCCAAGTAACATTCCTTATTTTATAACTATTTTTTTCTTTACACACACCACAGGCATCTCAAATCGTTTTCGACACCGAAAATTAATTATCACTTCACGTTAAATAACTGCTTTTTGCTTAAGAAACAGCTAACTAATGGATTTCCTCTCGAACTTAAACAGGTGTTAACTAGGTTCGAGAAAATCTTATACATTATTGCTTCTATCGGCCTATCAGAAATAGCAACAATAGCAGGTATTGTTAGTGATGTTGGGCAAGACAGACAAATATGTGTATCTCCGTATCGTACCTTGTAATAAACTCTTACGAAACCTAGGCAAATATTTTTTTTTAGACGCTGCGGGTCAGGATTTCATCGTTGTGTTTATGCATAATTCTGATATTGAACTAATATTTACTATGTGTAAATTTATTATTTAATAAACCCGCGAGCTATTTTATCCAACACAAAAGTGGTAAAAATTTGCATTTTCCACTATTTCATGAGTATACATAGGCTTAGGCATTATAGCTTTTATAGGAAACCGCTGCAAATAGTTTTAAAACCTTAAAGCTATTTTGATACTTGCCACTAAAAATACAAATAAAATAGGTCTCAATTACATTTTATTTTCCTGCCGTGAGCTTTAATTATTTGCAGTAGATATCATTTGGTCATTGAAGCCTAACATTTACACATCTCTGTGAGTGATATGGAGAAAGTCTGATTTAGATCTGGTGATCTGGCAGGCAGTTGCACTTCTTCTGCAAATTATTCACCAATATGAACGTGCCTCATTTTGCTGAGGGTGATAATCATTTTGTTCTATAGCTTTTATCAGTTTCTATTATTTCCTTTATAAATGATGATTTTCAACGTATTAATTTAGGATGATCGCAAAAGATAATCTTTAAATCTCATCAGTGCATACGGATATTTTCTCACAAAGCACAATTTTTGAAGTGAAAGCTTTTTTGTCGCATTTTTTGCCTGAATATTGAATGGACTTGAGTCTGGGTCATCGCCATTTTTCTCAAAAACGACTACAAGTAGAAATTTTTACTTTGACGCGTTTTTAGGCAACACTTGAAAGTCACGGACTCTAGGGTTATTTGTTTTTGACAATACGATTTTCCTTTTGCGAGTTTTTTCATGAAATGTGGGATTTTTCAAAATTTATCTTTGATACAGGATAACTATGGAAAACATATTGAGGAAATTTTCTATGCACGTTCATTTTGATGGTATTCCAAACCCTAAGTATTGAAATTGGTGAGAATCGGAAAATGGCGAGTATTTTTGTGATATATTTTTGAAAAAAAGGTTACTTTGGGTTGCTCTATAGCGCCGCGCGGTGATCGAAAAACTGAGACGACAGTTCGATAGAGAATTTAGAAAAGGACTATTCTGTAGTTGCTTCTCTGTTTCAACAATTTCAATCGATTGGAAGGTCAAAGAAATTAAAGTTTTTATTTTTTTCACTTAATAGACTTAAGAAATTATAATAGATTTTATACAGGGTGAGCTCAATTCGCTTTATATTTGATATATTTAAAAGTTTAAATTTAATATTTTAAACTTGTAGCCATATTGTTTTTGACCATCACATAATATTACTGGAAAACCAAATAATCTAGAGGGAATTATCGCTTTTTGTGAAGTTTTCATTTCTTTCATGCAATTTTAAGCACACTTTTCTAACCACACAAAACCCTGATTTTCGTCTAAATTTTTCTATTCACACTTTTGTTCAAAATTATTTATGCGGAAAACTAGTAATGAATTTTCCAGTATAAGCAATTTTAGTGTTTCATCACTGGCAAAAGCTGTATTTGCTATTATAATTTTTCTTATATGTTGTCTATAAAAGCGATAATATAATATGTTTCTTACATAAACTAGGTTAACATGTGTTTAAGCTGAAGAGGAAATACGTTAGTTAAGTGTTTCAAATTAAGCAAGAAAAAGGTTATTTAACTTGTAGTGGTAATTAATTTCAGGCGTTGAAATCGATTATAGACACTTGGCTGTATACGAATTTAGCTGATATGGATTCTTTCAGCCGAAATATATATAGTGGTCCCGGCCAGAATATTTTATACGTTAAATATCTAAAAATCAATTCTTGGAAGTAAAGTTGTCCTTGTTAAGCATTATGTATTGAGGCTTTACTACATTTGTTTACATTTTTAAAATATATCATTATATCCCATAGTTTCGTAATATTTTTCTTTCAAATAATGCACAATACCTACAGATTTTTTAACTTATATGGGATATCTAATTTGAGGAAAAGTTGTATTAGAGTTATTATTTAAAATACATTTTTAAACAAGATTTCACAATTTTTTATATTCCTTTCTAAAAATTATCTTAACTTATCGTACCTTTAACTAATGTTATCACATTTGTACCATTGTTATTGCATTGTTACCACTGGGGTTAAATTATTGGTAAAAAGGGATCAAATGTTTATTCTTTCATTTTCGGAGATTTCCCCGCTAGCAACAGCTAGGTACTGGCCACGAACTATTTTTCAAACATTTGTAAAAATTTATTTTTTTGTATTTATTTGACATTGGGGATAATATATTCAATTCTGGATTTTAAAGGATGCCGTAGTTAGATTTATGTTAATTTATTACTTTGCTCAATGAAAATTAGAGTCGGAATCGGTTTAATATTGTTGGTTATGGGTAAATCAGAATTATTTTCTGCAAGCAAATTAAATTTTACATGGCAGTTATGGTTGACAATCATTCTGTCCATTCGATCTGCAAATTTTACCCCAATGATTATATCTATATATATTTTCTCGGCAAAATAATTCATGTATTCACTGTTGGCGAATCTAATAAATAAAGGTTAGTTAATCTAGGTATTAGATAAACGCTTCTTTTTAAGAATCTGATACACTTTTTTGAGATTATTTCCAAGCAGAACCCTTATTTTCACCAAAAAAAGCTTTATGTTAAATAAATTGTAATCTATATTGATATAGTATTCAAATATTCTGCATTGGAAATTATATTTGGATGGTAATTTAATTTTAAGATTGATTTATAATTTTTATGCAATATTAGAAAAAAAATAATGAGCTGCTTTCCCTTTATTTCAAAACATAGGTTAGATTATGTTTTATAAAAAAAAATCTTTATTTATGTAAGAGAGAATATTGCAAAATTTTACGTTTTCCTAAGACTTAGGAATAAAACATTGTTTAATAAATTTCAATTATTTTAATATTCACAAATTATTTCAAGAAAGCACCAAGCAGGTGAACTGCATATGGGTGAAAATCTTTTCTTACATTTCATTTTTCTAACTTTCATCTTCAATTTTATTTTGCATTTTAATAAAGAGATATAAAATTTCAGTACCTTTACCAAGCTAACACTATAAATTCGAAATATATTTTCATAAAGCAAATATGTGTCATTCAATTAAACAAACTTATTGAGTTCAATACTTAAAGCTGCTAACAAGAAGTTGCAAGTTGCCGTTCAAATTGGCTGTTGAGCGCTTTTAAAATACTGCAACTTCCAGGAAATAATTAAAAATGAGTTGCAGGTTACTGTTCTAATTGACTGTTGAGCGTGTTTAAAATCAACAGGAAATTAGAACAGCAACCTCTTATTATTTATTTACGTTACGTTATTGACCAAAATTACAGGAGCTTGGAAGCACTAAACGTCAATCAAAGAAATATTATCTATCTATAAATATTTTTTTATCGTCTATATATACTGTTTTCATGATGTTAATCGAAGGGTTTTTCTTGGAGTGTTAAAATACACTTTGAATCTATTTTAATACGATTTGAGTTTTTGGCGTTTATCAAATGCGTGTTATCTGAGTACAATGTCGAATTAAAAAGTGAGGCAACCTGTAAATAGAAAATCAGTTAGATAAAATTTTATCCCAGGGGCGTCGATTTACGGGCCTTACCGAGGACGCACAGTGCGAACAAAATTACAATTTTTGGACAAAAATCAATATTTTAATTGTTTTTCAAAAAAGTTGCTTTTTTCATATTGTATATTGTAGTTTAAATATTGTTGATATGCCATTTTATTGAAAATATTCTACATATAAATTTAAAAAAATGAAGAACAATTATCTTTTCCTAAACTAAAGTTTCTACAAACGCTATTAAAGGACCGCTAACATAATAATTAAATACTTACATTTAACACTAGTGTTAAATACTTATTTTTAACCCTAGTGTTAAAAGACAATTACTTTTGAAAATGGTGGCTTAAAT
This sequence comes from Pissodes strobi, assembly GCA_016904865.1. NCBI lineage: Eukaryota > Metazoa > Arthropoda > Insecta > Coleoptera > Curculionidae > Pissodes > Pissodes strobi. The sequence continues at coordinate 41,190 of MU189536.1, read as the reverse complement.
AACATTAATAAAGAAAAATTAAATTTATGTATGGTCTAAGTCTAAGTCTAAGTTTAGATATCGTATACTAAACAGAAATGAAACTTTTTTTTTAATCTTCGCTTTCATCCGTTGAAAATCCAAAGTCGGTTTCATCTACGTTTAATGAAATCTCTGATTCTTGCAAGAAGATATTTATTGTTGTCATTTTCATAAAGTATTTTTCTATCCTCTCAAAACCATGAATATGCCTTTTAGAAGTCTTTCTGTTCATAGAAATGAAAGGATCAGACGAAAGCAGTAAAATCTTAATTAAATCAATATTTGAATTCTTTCGACTTGCTCTTCTTGTGTGACATAATCGATTTTTTCGAATCTCCTTATGAGTTGCCACTAAAGCCTCCTCGGAAAAAATACCTATGGGAAGATCAAAAGGATTAATTATTTCACACCCATGTATTAGTATCTAGTGCACACTACTACTAGCTAAGTAGTACCAGCTATATAACTGCAAATATAGGTCAAAAGTTTCATTGAGAAGTTCCTTAAAAGTTTCAATATTTACTTTTTGTCCACAAGATAGTACTCTTAAAATTATATTAAATTATTCTATAAGATTTTTATCAATTGAGGAATTACTGAAAAATCTCCGGGCAGTGTTGCCATCATTACTTGTGCCATATCCCGGTTTGCATGCTTTGACTGTGAATGCATACATAGCATTTTATATTATTATGACTGAAATGTATTCATTAAAAAAAGTACAGCACTCTTAGTAGCAGCTAGTAGCAAAAAGCACTTATGTCACGTTTTTGCCAAATCATTGGAAAATATTTGGGATCATTGTGAGTCTGTGCAAACCTGTGCATTTTTTTTAAACCTTAGTGAAAATTAGATTATTGTTTTTTTTTACAGCATTGCAGTTTAAAACAATTTATTTAAAAAGTTGAATTTGAATTCGCAAAATTTTATTCAAACAAATAAGGCAAATTTATACCACTGTAATATTTAAAAAAAAAATATATGTATAAAATAAAATGCAGAACCAGTAAAATTAGTTTTCTGATAGACATTTTATACGATTTTATCGTTCGTATTATAGAATTAGTTTGTCCATTTTCGAAGATACGACTAAAAAACAGCTTATGCTTTTAGATAAACTGGACTTTTATATATACTTTTGCAATATTAAAGCATTTAAAATTCGCAATCCCTTTTTCGATTTTTGTTCACAGGTGCCCGCACTGTGGGACGGCAGGAATGCAAACCTTTTTAGAAGAAGCGTATAAATGATAATATTCTGCATATACAGGGTGTTTCAAATAATCCTACACAAACTTATAGGGCTGATAGATCAGCTAAAAATAAGTTCAGTTTGCTTAATAAACTTATATCGAATAGTGACTCCTAAGGGGGCTACAGCCCCCTAAATGGACTTTCCTGAAGATGGTTTTTCCGCAATATCTTTGAAACGGTGTTGAATAAATTAACGAAATTTGGCATCTACTCATAAAATTAAAAGTGTTAACAGGATTTTGTTTCAAATTAACAAAATTTTATTCAGGGGCGTAATGTATGGGGGACTTCAATGTAAATTTTGCCCCAACTTTTCCGTTATTGAGATTTTTTTACATTTCATCCCCTAAATCGAAAGTACTATTATTTTTACATAAGAAAGGTACTTAGGTACATTAATGTTAAACAGTCAGTGCATCGATAATTTTTTCGAAGTAGGCGATGTCTGAAAATCAGAAATTCAACTTAACTATTAGATTGTATGTTCCAAGAGGTGAAAAAAACATCATAGAGTTATATGCAAAAAAATCCTTTATTTCCAGCATACCGGGTGCTAAGCTTTATCCGCAAATATCTGCAGATGATTTTTACTTTATTACTTTGGTCAAAGTACATACTAAAAAATAAATTGATAAGAAGATGTGGGTACATGTGGCTAGTAGTTAAATTACTTAAAATTTATGAAATATTACAAAAAATTATTACTTTGTGTTTAGGTTTTCAAGATTTAAGGTATGAAATCTTACATAAAAATTAAATACATTAATATTTATAAGTATTAAAGTCCCTACTTATTCAGTAAAAAAGTTGAAACTAAGCAAGATATTTGATATAGCAAAAGCTGTTAGGATAAAATTGTTATAATTTTTTATCTTGTTTAAAAATTTGGTATCATTTTGATTTAAAAAATATATTTCCAAGTCATCCGGCATAAAATTTAGGTATACGAGCTAAAGCTAACTAAAATAGCTATCTAAGAAGAGAAACAGAAAAAGAATTAGTTTATATAATGAAAAAGAAAAATTTTAATTTTTTCCTCCCACAACCCACTGTGCGACGTCTCCAAATTCTATTAGATTGAAATGAAATGGTTTCTTAATCTTTTATTTATATGTTAGGTACTTGAATTAAGATTTTTAGAAACGTGACGATGAAATACAAACTAGTATAAATTTCTTTATTATTCTTATATTATCAAATAAAAACACATATTATAACAAATCACAATATAATATTTATTCGACGCTAATGGCTTTTTAGGCCAATTTGTTGAACACCTCATCAACATTTATGTCGATATTAAAATATTTGTTTATAAGGGCCAAAGAGGTCAGCCCATTTCCCCTGTTGTATTTCTCAAGTACGTCTTTAATCTTCTCAGCAGTTGCTGTTGTCACTGGTATTACTGCAACTATCGTAACAAGCTCGTGTTTGTTCGGAAATATATCTTTATTAAAAATAAATAAATAAAATAAATAAAATAAAATAAAATACATATATTTTCCATTTTGACAGTCGTTCAACAGTATAGGAGTCGTCAATGAGAGTTAATGCTAAAACTTAAAAAGCTAAAAACTTAAAAAAACTAGTTATTTAAAAAATCATTAATGCTGTACAGGCATTCTTTTAATAAATATCGTTTTAATTTTCTCTTAAAAAGATGTATATTGTCTATATTCTTGATGCAACATGGAAGCTTATTAAAAAAAAATTAAACCAATACACTTTGGCGAATCATTTGTAACTTTTAATTTAGAAAAAGGTACACGAAAATTATCAGCATGACGCGTGTTAACTCTATGATACTCACTGTTACGAATAAACTTCTTCTTATTACTAAACACATATAAACACATTTCAAAAATATATAAAGATACCACAGTTAAAATTTTAAAATTAATAAACAATGTCCTACAAGTAGTTCTCCTAGAGATACTGAAAATACAGCGCACAATCCTTTTTTGGGCCAAAAATACATCTTTGACAGAGGATGAGTTTCCCCACAAACATATACCATACCGCAGTCTAGAATCTACTTGTGCAATATACAAACTCATAAGCTGTTCCTGAGAAAGAATTGTTTTCATATTATGAAATAAGTATGTCATGGATCCCAGCTTAGAGAGAAGCAGTGAACAATGCGCCTTCCAGTTTAAATTTTTATCCAGTTGAACTCCCAGAAATTTAAGATCTTCTAGTTGTTCTATGCGTGCGGTGTCAACAACAACACTAATTGTGTCACATGATTTTTGTCTATTATGAAATCTCATTATATGAGTCTTTGTTAAATCAAAATAAAGAAAATTTTGTGAAAACCACCCTTTTAGATCTAAAACTAGACTATTACATTTATCTTGCAATACATCCTTGGACTTATCAGATACAATTACAGATGTATCGTCTGCGTATCAAGCGGTCAAGCTCATTAATATATAGGCAAAAAAGAACAGGGCCCAAAACTGAGCCCTGTGGTACTCCCATAAGGATCTCACTAGGCCCAGAATTAACCGTGCGGATGGCATCAGCACTTGAATAGTTCAAGGCCACAAATTGTTGCCTTTTCACTAAAAAAGACCTAATCCATCTTTCGGAGTTACCCCTAATACCATAGGTATGTAATTTTTCAAGCAAAATGTCGTGGTTGACGCAGTCGAATGCCCTGCTAAGATCACAAAAGAGCCCAGCAGGACATTCGCCCGCCCCAACAAAGCCGACCAGGACATCATAAAAAGAAGACAACGCTTTATTTGTGGAAAAACCCTGTCTAAAACCATGTTGGTTTTCACTTAGCACGTTATGGGCCTCTAAAAATGCACCTAACCGATCCAAAAAACAGCACTCAAATATCTTTACATCTACTTAGCGTTTCGATAACCGATGATTTGGTGTATAAATTCACTCCTTTTCCACAGTAAATATTCAGCACGTACTTGTTCAGTATTTATAAGGGTACCAATTTCAAGTAATAAAAATTTCATAAAAATTTGACCAATAGGTCAGAATAATTTATGTTTCCGGAGCTAGATACCAAACAAGTAAAGGAAGATAGAATATCTTTGTGAACTAAAAACCTATTCTGAATTTCTGTAATCATGGCATCTAAAAATTGGACGAATATAGAAATACGATAATATGAATCTCGGTCATCATGGTTCGAGCCATGCAATATTGCGTTCAAAGCGACGTTCCCAAGTTATTTTAAAAGAAGAGAAATTGAGAAAAAACGGTAACAAGTTTATTGAGTGTTACTTCATAAAAAAAGTATCTGGGTTTGTTTCTGGGGGGGGGGGCTGCAGCTCCATAGCCCCGCATCATATTACTTCAAGAATTACGTGTTTTAGGTAGGTATCTTAGGAGGTGCAATCGACATCACTTTAAAAACTCAAAACAAATGTATTAGCGGAAATGAACATAAACTCTAATTTTATTATTATAAATTAATAATAACGACAACTGCCTATTGCCTGCAAAAATCTCACATATATTTTTTGGGCTCAGCTGGCCACTGCATTTCTGATGTGACCAATGGCCCCACGAAACACATCTATACCATACTTCTTGTTCTTTCTTTTCTACTTACGATTCAAGAAAATGTCTATGTACAAGTGCGAAAATTGCCTTAAAGAATTTCCCGATAAGGACAAATATAACAAAGTGCGCTGCAGTGGTGAATGTCGCAGATATTTCTGTATGCAGTGTACGGGCCTTGACAAAGTCACTACCAAGACCTTGCTGCTGGAGAAATTTAACCACCTACGTTTCTTTTGTGCCCTGTGTGACTCTCCAAATTTGAGAAATCTCAACGACAAAATTTCCAACTTATCAAAAAATCAGATTCCTCAGGAGATATTTGACTCGCTGGCTGACCGTATGAGTAAATTATCAAACAGTGTACCGATTATTTCTGAGATGTATGATATTTTATTGAATAACGAATCTAAATGGAACCTTTTGGAGAAGAAAATAGACGATATTCACAAAATGTCGGAGGTGTTCTCCATTTGTAACCCTCATTCTCTGTTGAAATCGGTAAGGGAAGTGGAACAGAATGTTTATACTATTTCCCAAATTCTACTCAACAATACAGAGGAAACCATCAAGATCCAGGTGCAAGATTCCGCGTCCGCTGATATTAAGAAAGGTATTGACAACTTAAAAAGTAGCCTTGCAAATGTTACCACCTTGGTTAGGGACTTAAATTCTAAAATTGCTAACCCAAAACAACATAGTGCTCTACCTACGATGACACGCTTTACTTCTACGTCGTGCTCCACCCAAACTACGTCAACGGCATTTGTTTCATCTTCCACTCAAACGGAACTGCCTACTGAAGTTTCCTCAATCCCAGACGATTCCAACTCCGCAATTTATAGAAATGCCCAAAGATGGCACTATGTGATCGTAGAACACCTCCCGGCAGGATTTACTTCAAATAATATCGTGCACTATGTGAAGGAAAAGTTGAAAACATCGGAATTTATTCGATGCTATAACCTGGTCAGTCAGTGCAATGACTCCATAGGATCTACATTTAAAATAGGGACCCTATCAAGAAAGTCCGCTGAGAATTTGTTCGGGATCAATATCTGGCCACCCGGGGCTCAAGTTAGATGGTCATCGGAATCTGAAATCCCTCAGAAAACTACAAAACTAAAACAAACTACAGAGCTCTATCTAACTCCCTCCACCAAGGCGAAAGTGACTAGCAGTCCGACCTCTGGCACTCTGCGGGACTTTCCCTCTCCAGTCAGTGAAGCTAACGCGCACAAGGTAACTACAGTAACTTCTGACAAACAAGCTATCGCTACCTGCAAAACTAATGCCCTTGTGAGTGATGTCAAAATTAAACTGTCTAAGGAATCATCCCATAAACCATCCTTTCTGGACCCGGTGACTCCCCCAACAGTTAAATTAACACAGGCCGCCAGTAAGTCTAACGACTCTAGTAATCGTTTCCTTATGGCAAGGCTAAGGGAACCTGCCATCTTCAGAGCCATTAGGTTGTACCTTGCCTATTTGTATGACCAACCTGCCTCGGTACGCTGTGAGGGATTTACCAACATAAGCATCAGAGTATTCCTAGCATCTGAAGGACTGCCAATCCAGGATGACATTTTACGTAAGGTCTACCACGACTTTCATGTCGCATATGGGTTTAAACACACTGAAGTGGAAGAAGATCTTTGTTCCCACAGATCCCATGTTGTTTCCGAGAGGACGATTCAGCTTCAGAAGTCCAGAGAGGGTCGCCAAAAATACTTCTCCAGCGGCTCCCCGAAGAAAAATTTTTAAGCAGCTTGACGTGTCCTGAGCGACTAGATTCCACTAATCCTGACGCCAGGCTTAGTATGGTTCTTATTAATGTTGCCTCATTGCGAAATAAGACTGATGAATTGTTTTTGTTTTTGGAGGAATCAGGGTTCCCCCAACTAGTTGCAATTACAGAGCACTGGCTGAGTGAGACTGAACCGCTTTATGTTGAAAAGTACTCCACAATAGCCAGATATAATCGGAAAAACTCGGCTCATGGGGGAACATTGATTCTTTCCTTGAGTGAGGACTTTTTACCTGTAACTAAATTTGATCATCTCCAATCGGATAACTACTTTGAATTTTCCATTGTATACAATAACAACCTTGATTTACACGTAATTTGTATATATAGAGCGCCAAATTCCGATGTGCAATTGTTCTTTGATAACCTGCTAAGCTTGTTAGATGGTCTGCCGGTGAAAGGCAAGAAAATTTTGTGCGGTGATTTAAATATTGACTACGCTTGTGCTGCCCAAAAATCATTAATTTCAATTTTTGACTCTTTTGGTCTTTCAATACATGTAACCTCACCAACTCGGATTTTTAACAATTCCTCTTCTATCATTGACTATGTAACGTCCGACTTTCCTTCAACTGATGTCCAATCGACAGTAACTAGCGCGGGTCTCACAGATCATGAGGCAGTAATCTCCAAATTCAATAGTTCTTATAGGCCCTCAAAAAAAACTTGCCACCTAGGTAGAATCTTCTCAGCCTCCAATTTTTCATCCTTTCGTAACCTTTACCTAAAGACCAACTGGAATTTTGAATCAGGTGAACTTGATTCTGACTTTAGTGATTTCTTAAATAAAATTATAAATGCATTCAATAAAGCCTTCCCGCTTAAATCCATTAAACCTAAACATCACAAACCATGGACTACGAAAGGCTTACGCATATCTGCAAAAAATATGCGTTCCCTCTCATACATAAAAAAATTCACTAACTCCACTCAAGTTCTTGAATTCATTTCGAATTATAGGAAGATCTACCTAAAACTTATCAAGACAGCAAAGAAACTATATTATCAAAATCGTTTATCAACTGCTAAAAACGTATCTAAGGAGGCCTGGTCCATTATTAACGATCTTAGAGGCAAAACAAATTCCGCGAATCAGAGCATGCCAAAACCAAATGATTTGAACGAATATTTTGTCAACGTGAGCAAAAATGTTACCTCTGGTATTTCTCCTTCTCTCGACCCTCTCTCGTTTCTTCCTCCTTCTAAAAAAGTCGCTGATAGTTTTTTCCTAAGCCCTGTGACCAGCCTTGAACTTCTTCAGGTAATGGGCAGCATAAAGAGTAAATCAGCTTGTAGCACTGATAATCTGTCAATTAAAATTTTCTTGAACCTCCCACTTCCAATTCTGGATGTCCTAGCTTCCTTAATTAATGCGTCCTTCACGAAAGGTGTTTTTCCCGAATGCCTCAAAACTGCCATAATTATTCCTCTTCATAAGGGAGGTGAAAAGGATGTCTTATGCAATTATCGTCCAATTGCTCTGTTGCCTGTACTCTCTAAAATCATTGAAAAGTTATTAAAAAATCGCCTCATGCCATTTCTCCTTAGACATGGCATACTGTCCCCGGAACAGTTCGGATTTTTACCAAACAAGTGTACAAATGACGCCATGTTCTCGTTGCTTCACGATGTCTACTCATCCCTTAACAACAATCTCCCTACTGCTACAGTCTTCTGTGATTACGCTAAAGCGTTTGACTGTGTGTGTCATGACATCTTGTTAAGAAAACTAAATTTTTATGGAATCCGTGGTATTCCTTCGAACTGGTTCCAATCTTATCTTGAAAATAGACAGCAGTTTGTTAGAGCGAACGGTTCTGATTCTGATTGCAGATTAATTACCAGTGGAGTTCCACAGGGCTTTGTTCTTGGGCCTATCCTTTTTCTAATATATATTAATGACATTACATACCTAAAAATCAATGGTAAAATTTCTCTCTTTGCCGACGACACAAGCATAACTTGGAGTGATTCTAATACTTTCTCCCTACACTCTAATATCTCCAGCGATCTCGTCACAATCAAAACATGGTCTGACTCAAATTGGCTGTGTTTCAACGTTGATAAAACGGTAGCCTTATCTTATAAAACAACCTTACAACAAGCTTTGCTACTTCACAATAGCAATATTAAATACGTTGACTCGGCTAAATTCCTAGGTTTGAGTATTAGTGCCAACCTTAAGTGGTCCGCACATATTGGTTCTTTAACAAAAAAGCTTTCTTCTGCCTGCTTCGCAATTCGATCGGTTTCGAAGGAACTAAATCTGTCTACTGCCAGGCTCACTTACTTCTCTTTGTTTCAATCTCATCTTCGCTATGGCCTTCCCTTTTGGGGCTGCTGTAACGCCGAGCAATTTCGTACCATTTTCAGACTTCAAAAGAGAGCAATTCGTTACTTATTTGGTCTTAATGGCAGAGCTCATTGCGAATACTACTTTAAAAAATATAAAATTCTTACGCTTCCTGCTTTGTTTATTTTAGAAACAACTTGTTTAATACGCAAATATCGAACCATATTTCCCGAAAGGCCACAACATGAGTACTCAACAAGAAATTCGAGTCAGGATATCTACCTTCCTTTTCCCTCCTCTGAATTAACAAAAAAATCTATTCTTTATAATTCCAAGAAGTTATACAATACACTCCCGCTACATCTTAAATCCATCCCTTCATTTGCTAAATTTCGTGAAAAAACGAAGGCTTACCTACTAGAAAGACCTTATTATTCTATAAATGAGTTTTGCGTGAATTAGATTTTATTTTTCCTCCATTAATTTTCTTGGGCTTCATGTGCGGCGGTGAATTTTTTTTTTATATTATATATATTTTTTATAATAGGTATAGGATTATCTTTTTGACGAATTAGTGATTTTTCGGATATACAGGAATTGCACAAAATTAAATACCTAGCTATCAATTTTAGTCATGTTTTGTTTACTTTTCTTCGGTATTTTCAACTCGACCTTCCTTATTTTTTCAAACAGCACGTTTCGTTATAATATATGTTTAATATTTTGATAACACTGGGTTTCTTTACCCTATGTTTTGTGTACTTCCTGTGGATCTAGTTCAACTGCTTATGATGTTCTGTAATATAGTTTTTTTGTTAAATCGTGACCAATTTCAATTTGAAAATTGCTTGTTCTATTTTTATCGTATATATTATTGTATATATTAAGTTTTGTTTTGTTTTGTATTTGCCCTACTATGGTTAGTTTATTTATTTTAGTTAGCTTTGTCCATAAAATTTATTTGAATTTTTCTGTGGCAATAAAGCATACTTGACTTTGACTTTGACTTTGACTTTGACTTCTCCACTCTTTCCAAATTCTCCACAAATGTTACAGATGTTCGATTGCTCAGCCTCATCATCTTGAATATCGAGCTCATCGTCGTCACATAGATCTTTCTCATGAATACTTGCCTTTTCACTTTCTTCTTGCCTTTCAAGTTTTTCGCTTCTGATTTCTTTTTGGATGTCTTCTTTAACTCTTTTTCTTCCAACATGGCTTTGAAGGGAGTAGCCGTTAACACCTCAGAATGTTGCTTTGTCCGACTGTTCTTTTTCTGATTTTTATTTTTTCTGGTTTCGGGCGCTGGAGAAATCTCTTCTACTCTCACAAGCGACTGGTTTTGAGTCCTCTCTTTCAGAGCGTGTTAAATTCCACTGCATGAGAGTTGAGGCGTAACTGCACGAGCATTTTCTTGGTCTGAGCCAGTTTCCAAATCCTTCTGGGCCGGGGTATTCATATCTTTTTGTCGATGAGTATCATCTACTTCGGTTTCCTCATGGAAGGTTACATTTTCGGCGGGTGCAAAGTCATATTCCGAAAATTTCTCTGGGTGTAAAGGATATATTCCTCCTGACCGAAAGCCTGAAATAGCTTTTTCCATGGTCGCGGTATCGCAATAAGCCGAGTTGAAAACTTCAGCGAGATCGTAATGTGACAGCCTGAAATCATTTTCGCCAGAACTAAACTTCGTTTTAAGAAATACATTGCAGTGTCGACTGTAAGCTCGATTGAGAGGACCGAAAAATGTGATATCTAATGGTTGCAGCCTGTGCGATGTGTGCGGAGGTAGACTGACCATAACTATAAAATTTTTACGACAAAATTCATAAATTTTAAGTGAGATGTGGCTGCAGTGGTTGTCTAAAACTAGCAGTACAGGATTCTCTTCATTTGATGCAACTTTGCCAACCATTGCATGAAGATTTCTTCATTGCTCGAACCGTTTTTAGTGCATGTGTAAACCGCCTCCCTGCGATCATTCTTCTCCAACATTGGAGATACCTTATTCTTGGAAAAATGAAAAGCGGTGGGATGTATATACCGCTAGCACCCATAGCGCATATTACAAAGACATTCATTTTCACGAAGAAACAACTCCGAATTGTTTGACTCCCTTCGGACCAAATCGCTTTACACTTTCATTGGGAACGGTAGATATACCTGTTTCATCAACATTGAAAATTCGGTCTGAAATAAAGCGATACCTTGACATCATTTTTTCCAAGTTGACAAAAAAGCGGCTCACTTCATTTTTGTTAAATGCGGTGATTCTGTTTACACTCGTCGCTTCCGGCTTCCGCAAACTTATTTGGGGATTACGACGCATGAATCCTGCGTACCAATCCTTCCCAGCGACTTTCTTTTCCTTATTAAAATTGTGTTTCACATTATTGGCCTCGCCGTAATTATAGGCTAAGGATCGCAGCTCGACAGTTGTCAGCCCAAAAAATAATTTTCCCAACTTGATAACATCTCTGGCCAGTTCTGCCTCCTGATCGCGAGTAAAAATTGTAGCTCTGCCCAGAGAAGATGACTTTAGTTCTCGGTTTTTCCGAATTTTCAATTGTCGCCGAAGTGTTGATTCCGGAATATTCAATCTTCTCCCTGTGCATCTGATGCCGCTGCTTTCGTTGATGATAGCGTCTAATGCTGCATTTAGGGTCTCTTTCGTGAATAATCTCCTTTGGGTTTTTCGCGTATATTTTCCCATCTAAAACAACATAATGAAAGGGATAAAAGATCAGGTTTGCCGCTAAGTTGCCGCATTTGCGGATAAGATGCCGCACTGCGTCGCTTTGCCAACATAAACATTCGATCAAATAACCTCAATAAAATATTTTTTGGAATTTTTGCAGACATAAAAAGGTGCTCATATATAAATAAATCCCTAATACCTTAACATACAAACAGGAGGAGTTTCAAAACTTGAAGTTTGAGGTACTTACGGCTTAAGTTTCAGCACGTCAAAATTGCATCAGATTCAGCCAAAGCGCATAAAGCGTTACTGACACACTAACTGTAGCGGTGGCTCCATCTAACGTTACCGACTGCATATGGACAGTATATAATTGGCGGAAAATATGAAACGATGCTCGTAGAATTTTAAATAAATGAGCAATTGTGGTGCGCCATCTTTGCTGCGGCGCCATCTTCGACGGATTTCCCCTAATCTTGATCAACCCTGCATTTCTGGGACACTATACAAGATGTTACTTAATGACATGCTAATATTTAAGGGGGTCATTCTTGGAACCATTTCAAGGAAAAAACTTCATGTGAGCCTATGCCCTAAACGTCTTAACTTTTGAGATACAGGGTGGTAAAGTTTTCAAATAAAAATCCATTTTATATAATAACTGTGATACCATTGCAGGTATCTTTATGAAATTTGGTACACATCTTCTATGCATTTCCTGATGTACAAACAAATTGATTATTTCTACCAGTGGCGTCCGTACGGGTTTTGCATTGAATATTTTTGAAGAAAAAAATGGTATGTCACTGCTTTTTCTTAAAGTAAAAATTATTTTTTAAATTATCATTCAAATTTGATCTCTTGATTCTCTTTCGTCCTACGCATGGTTTGCGCTAAAAAAATAAAAATCGTGTTTGTGCCAGTTGAAATCCTCGGAACGACGCCAACCTTGTAATCCCGGACAGAAGGACAAGGATCGCACGGTACCACGTATCCGACGCCACACTGGACATTGGAATAGCCCGGGGCATCATCGCCACAGCGACGACCATGACAGAACTGCAGTCTGATCACCTGCCAGATATGTTCGAAATCAAGTACCAGCCAGCTCTCGCAGCACCTAGAGTCACGTACAACTACAGGAACGCCGACTGGATAAACTTCAGGAGAGAAATCAACACGGAACTAAGGATAAATCGGGACCTGGATACCCCTGCAAAAATAGAGGAAACCATAGGAACCATAACCAGGATAATAAGCGTCGCCAAGGAGCACCACGTCCCCAAGAACACAGAACTGAAGTTAGGCAAACCCCACAAGAAATCCAGGACCAGATTGCGAGAAGAAACCAACTCCGCAGGACATATCACCGGACACGTGACCCGAACGACAGGAAAGCCTACTTGGAGGAATGCGAAGTAACCCGAGCCATGCTAGATTCACACAACAACGAGACCTGGAACAATCGAATCATAGCCGCTAGCCTTGAAAACAATGTATGGAAACACATCAAGAGAATGACGAGCAGTAAGACCCCATGGAATACTTCGCAAACATCAGCAGCCTAACAGAGAATCTATCAGATGACAGAACACGAAGAATAGTTCAAAGGACAATAGACGCAATCGAAGCACTGCCGCCACAGGACACGGACAGGATAATCACCATCCCCCGGGAACTAAAGAGAATCGTCAGGAGAGCCAGGCCATAAAAAGCACCAGGAGTCGACGGAATAGTCATGAAGGATGCCAAGTTCTTGCCAAACAAATCCATTGTCCAGCTGACGTACATCAACGAATCCATAAGACTACACTACTTCCCGACGTCATGGAAAACAACCAGGATTATCGTCATCCCCAAACCAGGAAAAGAGAGGACACAAACAGCGTCGTACAGGCCGATATCACTACTACCCACACTAGGAAAGATATACGAAAGAGTGCTCAACAAGAGGATCAACGCGGAGCTCTAAAGACTAGAAGTCATTATCCCGGAACAGTTCGGATTCCCGGAGGGGAAATCAAGAGCCATGCAACTTGCCAAGATAGTGGACCACGCAATGACAACAAACAATACCAAGAAGACGACAACAGCGGCACTACTGGACCTAGAGAGAGAAAGCCTACGATACAGTATGGAGAGAAGCCATGGCCACCAAGATGCACGAAGCAGGAATCGCACCAGCAATCACGAAGACCATCATAAGCTACCTAAAGGACAGGACAACAACAATTATATTCTAATTCTAATGTGGTAATCATTATTGACACTTGAAAGTTTTCTTTTATTTTTTCCTACAGTAAAATCAGATACATGTTTCTAAATTATTTGACAATTGATATTAAACGAAGTTAATAGCTTGAAAAAAGAAATAAATATATTTCCATACAACAGTTACCGCATCAGATTTTTAGCGATTTGACCCTGAACTTAAACGATTTTTATTTTTTTATGCCAAAACCATGCGTCGGACGAAAGAAAATCAAGAGATCAAATTTGCTCAGAAATAAATGGAAAGTTCAAAAATATTTTTATTTTAAAAGAAAACAGTGGCGTACCATTTTTTTCTACAAAAATATTCAATGCAAAACCCGTACGGATGCCACTGGTAGAAATAATAAAATTGTTTGTACATCAGAAAATGCATCTTAATGCATAGAAGACATGCACCAAATATCATAAAGATATCTGCTATAGTTTGACAGTTATTATACAAAATAAATTTTTTTCTGAAAATTTTACCATCCTGGTGGTATATGAAGTTTTTTCTTAGAGGGCCACCCTGTATATTTAAAATCATTTCTTGTATTTTAAATCTTCCCGTTATATGACACGTTAGAATAATCTATCACTATATTTGGGTCAGTTTTTTTTATTAATTTTTATTAAACTCAAATTGATACTTCAAGAAAATAAGCCATTGCTAAACTCTGTAAAAATATCCAAACCTTAGTTAACAATTTGTTTAAATGATCACTTAAAAAGAGAATTTTAACGAGATTTTCAAATTAAAAAATTTCTTTTAAGTGCATTGGTCATGTTTTTACACTTTTTCCTAAGGCGCAGTTTTTACAAATCATTTTTTTTTTTAATATTGTGTTGGTTCACCGATATTTCTTTGTTTTGTCTTAAAACTGGAAAATCGACAGATTGTTCGTAAATTATGCTTTCTGCTTCTTCATTAGTTCTTTGCATAAAATATTTGTATCTTTATAATTAAATTCGTGTTTTAAATCTAAGTTATGTTGAGTTAAAGCACATGTTTTGATATAAATTTTTTTTTTATTAAAAATCAGGTTATCCAGATTGGTATATCAAAACAACCTACTCGGATAGATATATCGCTTTTATTCTCACCACTCCACAAAAATGGAAATCAACCTTATATTTGCCCTAAAAACACGCATTGACAGAATTTGTCATCACTCACTGAAAATTCAAAATTTAAATAAACTACGAAATATCCTTTTTTATTACGCATGCATCATAATCAACGATTATCGCACGCTGCAGCGTGCTTAAAATGATGTTTATGATGCGTCTACTTTTTTAGAGGTTGCTATAGAAACATTTGATCATGTCAAATGTGACAGATTAATATATTCGTCAATATATCCCTTAAGTTTAATATTTAAAACATTTTTGAGATTATGATGCATTCGTAATAAAAAATAGCGTATGATATACATGTATAAGAGGCCTTTAAAGCACGCGCGACATATTTCAAAACACGACGCGCAGCGGAGTGTTTTGTAAGTCGCAAGGCCCTCTTATACACTTATATCATAATATACTATTAAAGAACTCTTATTCAAAATATGTTTAAATAAATTAATCTTTAGCACTACACAAACTAGCACACATGATCAACTAAATAACAACATTACTCAAGATGTTTCAGCTTTCTTAACACAAAACAGTATTTCTTATTTTTCTCTGCCGTTTTTTAAAGAAATTAACAATAAAATAATAAAGATTTTTAGCACTCTAACAACAATCAAAATTGCATAAAAATTACTGTAGACTTAATAAAAGATTATTTTTAGAAATGGTGGAAATATCACTTCAACCTAATTGAATTAACAAAAAAACTGTCTTTGAAGATATAAGTATCATTTATTCAGACAACCCTACATTAAATAGTAATGCATCAAGACATGATGGTGTTAATTCATTATATGTCATTTATATTAAATATATTTATGATTAAAATACAAACATTGTTTTTACAAATTACCCCCTATCAGATAATTAACTCTAGTTTTAACATATGGTATAATAGCCCATACCATTAGATATATTTAAACTTTTTTTGATTTAACATAAAATACAGATTTGTCGGTATCCGAGCGTCCAGTACCCAAAAATGTAATAACTTAATTTATTA
Source organism: Pissodes strobi (assembly GCA_016904865.1). NCBI lineage: Eukaryota > Metazoa > Arthropoda > Insecta > Coleoptera > Curculionidae > Pissodes > Pissodes strobi. The sequence continues at coordinate 25,202 of MU189536.1, read as the reverse complement.
ATTAATTATGCGAAATATTTTCCCATCTCTTATAATGAAGTGATCGAGTTAGAGCTGTTAGCAGTAAGTTATATTTATATTAAATTTATGACAGTCTCGTGTATATACATGGCTGGAAAAGCAAACTTCACAAGATGGGGCAACGATAAATTTGCCTAGATTGTTCGCCAGAGGCAATTCACTGTAAAACTATAGTTTTATTCGTTAAAAACAATGTGTTTATACAGTTTCGATTCTTTAGAAAACACTTAACTAGTTTGTTGTACATGTCGAAGTTTTAGGTAGTTAATAGTTTTTTAATACCTAGTTCTTTTTAATGAACTCTGATGCCTGCTGCCTTTCGAATAGTTAATAATCAAAGTATGTCACGTATTGGCTCTTAGTATATCCAAAATTAAAACCTGTCTGCCCGAAGTAAGATTAAATATCGATTGGCACACATATTCTACTCGCAACTAATTTAAAAAGCACGCTGTGTCGTATTTTTAGCAATGACTTCATACCTTTGTTTACATAAACTATAGCAGGATTTAATGTGTATGTCTACCTGTATCAGAAACATAAAAGACCGAACCTATGTAGGTTTATTAACACCTATAAGTTTTAATACGTTTATACAATGACTTGCGTCAAGTTAAATATTTTCCGGCCTACGCGCCATATTGTAGATGTTATGTTATCAATTCCTTATAGCGTTGGTGTTACGTTGTAATCTTATTAAGTAAAATGTATTATTTTTTGAAAAGCAATGCTGCTCTCATGTAATGCGCAAGAAAAAATATTAAATATTCGTAGATGTTAAATACGTGCTTTCGATCGTTATAAAACTCAATCTTGGCATACTTCTTACAAGCGTCTAGGAACAGGGCAAAATTTTTGATGGGAAACGGTGCATGCGTAATAATATGGCCAAAGATTTTTTACAACACTAGTATACTTAAGGTTAGTGTTCTTTATACAGTAAGAAGATTGCAGTTTTTTATTTCTCTTGTAGAAATTAATGTAATTGCATTTATCCACATTTAAAGATAAACCATTATTGACACACCACTCACTTAGCCTATTTAAGTCTTCTTGCAATAGAATTATATCTACATCCGAACTAATTACTATATAAAACTTCAAATCGTCGGCAAACAGAAAAAATTTACTGCTCTTGAAACACACTGAAATGGCATTTATGAAAATAAGGAACAGTAAAGGTGAACAATGACCCCCTTGAGGTACCACAGAGAGCGCACTGAAACACCGTGATCTGGCACCACATATCCGTACCTGTTGAGATCTATCAGAGAGGAAGCTTGCAAGCCAAGACACTGTAACAGTTCGATTTTGCCAACTTTAATATTTCATTTATATGCCGCATTTAGGGAAAAAAATTATGCTGTATTTTGCACGCATCGGTTTATTAATTCTAAATTTACTAATTTGTTTGGCTTGAAAATGCTGTTTTTCCTAATATGAATTAACTATATTTTAGGTATAGATTAGCTATATATTCGTATTAGTTTTTAGAATCCGTTGTGACCATCTATTTTAGTTGATAAGCGATGTATGTACCTTATTATTAAGTTAACTTGGCTTGATTTGCATTATATTATCGTAAACAGCCAGCGAGTCGATTTATATTTCTAAAGAATTCTGTTAGCCTGCAAATACGCTGCATTTGACTTATTGAACCATAATTTAATTTCAGTTTGAATATTCTATTACCTTTTGAGAACCCTAGGTTGATGTTCCGGAGATCGTTTTTGGACCTCTGCTTTAAATATATTTCTCGTTTGGTACGGCCGACTAGTTTTTGTGTGGTTCATGCCAAATAATAGGAATGGGCTATTTATCGCGCGTTCGTCATTCTCGATTTAGATTTTTTAAGGTTTATCATTCCTGTTAAACCATTTCCTAGCATTTCTGGAAGAATGTAATTTTAGCTCACTATTCGTGGCTTCCGCCGTCATTTATCATCATAATAAGCGAGAATTAAGGCGTTAGAATTATTCCTTGTATCGAATCACTCGTCAAGTTTTCAGCCCATTACTACTTGTGTCGCAGTATTTAATTTCGAAGGCAAATTGACGGAAGACGGAACACGGAACATTAGAGAAGTCTTTTCTAGTTTGCTCGCCTGGGGAACATTTGCCAGTATAGCGAGAAACTGCACGTTTTAAGTATTGTGATATAATACAACCCTTTTGATAAGGGATTTATCGTGTCGTATCCGTTTGTGTTTTAACACGACCGATTTTTCGGGCTCTACAAGCTGTACTAGGTAAGCATTTTCTCTGGATTCCTTTTTCTGTGGCCTATGAAGTACGTGACCGCCATGTTGCTAAATTTTTTTTTCCATTATTTATACCGGCTTCCACGTTCGTCTCATAAGACCGAGATCGTCGAATCTCTCCTAATCTACCCTCAAGTCCGAGTCTGAGGTAAATATCGCTACCATTTTTGCCTAAATTAATGAAATTGATTGCTTATCTACCTTTTATTTTTTTTATGCACATAACGCCATTCGCTTTTCCCATGTGTTATCTTATCTACTCCATTTTATCTGATCCGAATTTTTATTTTAATGCAACTTTAATTTTGATCATATGGGGAAGTTTATATATTCTTTTAGGGGTGATTCATATCTATCTTTTTATATTCAAGTTGCCGGAACCTTAATATCTCTTTTATTTGCTTTATTGCGCTGTAAGTCCATGGGTTTTTTTTGTCTGGGAAAATTTGTTTTATAAAGAAGATGTATTTATGCAAAGAGGGAGGGGGTCTATGATTTTTATTAAAGTAAGGGGGCTTCATTTAATGCGTACTGGATTATTGCAGGCTTCTTCTGCTGGGCCAGAAGTTTAATTAAAGGACTGCAATTTTTTTCTCTGGTGGGCAGAACTGCCACTTGTTCTGAAAGGCCGGTAGCAGGTTCACAACTTTTTTTCCCTGGAAGGCTGACGAAGGGCCTTAACTGGTGGTTCCCGCACTAGAGGCCATCGACAGAGTTCGACGACGGGATTTGGGTATAAGTTTTGTGTCTCATTGTTTCTTATGTTTATTCTTCGTTTGCTTTTATTGATATAAATCAAACATTGAATTGAGGTAGCTCATTGATTTTAATTAATTTAATTTACATTTATGCACTGGTTTATCAGACCAGTTAATCTAATTGCTTTGAGTTGTTTTCTCATTTTAAAAGTCAAGCGCTGGCTGGATAACTTCATTCTTTTCATTAATTAGTCGGCAGATATAACCGCTCTGAATTTTATCTTTGTATCATATGAATCAAGCTAACCATAGTTTTAATCTGATCTGGTGCTTTTATTAACTTCTCAAGTTCGTTGTGTCCGCTCATTGCGGCCTATTATCACCATCAGTGCAGCTATTAGCGCACGCATACCTAGTTGTAAGAAGCTTAGTCTGCGTCAAGTGATCACTTTGATAAGTAGTGTTTAGTGCATTTAGTGATAAGGCATACAGAACCGAGGTTTTTCAACTTAATTGGTCTCTGTACGTACAATCTTCATATTGTACTCTGTTTATTTTATTAATTACTTTAAGTCATTTAACATTCTTTTGTCTACTCAACCACATTTTACTATAACCATTTTCTCCAGATAGATTGTTGCTGTGTTTGCAAAAAAAAAGGATTTAGTAGCAAATATAGTGTCCATTAAATTTTTAGATTGTGTTTTCTTGATAGGTTAAGTTGGTTGATTATAGTGCCATAATTATTCTCCTTTTCTTGAAAGTTTGAAATTAAGTACTAAGAACCGGTTAATTTTATGAGCGAATCTAGCCACTCGGTACAACACCTGCCGAGTTTTTTTCGTTTAGCTGGCTAGAACGGGTGGCGCTCAAACGACCCCACGACGGGGGCCGGGCTTTGTAACGCGACTCTCCGGGGCTAGGTTCATTTTTTTTTTAATTAATTGGGGAAACAAATCATTGTGTTCAATCATAAAAAACACCATACAATCAGAAAAGCCAAAAAGCTTTAATTTTTTCAGCAAGATAGCGAGAACGATCCTGTCAAATGCCTTGCAGAAGTGAGTGTAAAAGACATCCACCTGTTGACCCCTCTCCAAAGCATTCAAGAGAGCGCCATGGAACACCAACAAGTTAGTTACAGTAGACTTACCAAGACTGAAACCATGTTGCTCACTCAATAACAATTCCTTACCGCAATAATAAATCTGGTCATAAATAAGGCTGTCAAGAAGTTTTGGAACGGCAGAGTGTATACACACGCTCCTGTAATTACTTACTTTGTTATTATCCCTTGATTTAAATATCGGTATCACAAAGCTATGTTTCCATTGGGACGGAAATACTGCCAAATCCAAAGATCTCCTGAACAGAATAAAAAGAGGGTAGGCAAGGGTACAAACACAGTTCTTTAAAAAATAGTTGGGCACACCGTCAGGGCCTGAACTGACCTTAGGTGGTAAATGGGAGATTTTCTCAAAAATCAATTCTACTAATAGCTGGAGATTAGGAATGGTCATATTATGAGTGGTCTGGTGAAAAGTCATACTATCAACATTCTTATCTTGATTATATACGGTTTCAAAAAACTGGGCAAAACCTTCTGTAATCTCCTCACAACCTACAAATTCTTGATTATCTTGGAACATAAAATTGGAAATTTTATTTATTGCTCTTTTAGCATTAAACTTACACCAAAAGCTCTTAGGATTACTAAAAAGTAGTTGTTCCAAATTTGAGATATAATGTTAATAACAGACATGTGTTAGGATCCTACATCTAGCTCTTAGATCTGAAATAACTCATAGTCACCTGCAGTTTGACTGCATTTATAATTTTTGTGGGCAATTTTCTTTTGCTGAACTAAATCTCTTAACTAAGCTGAGAACCAACTGGGAAAATATGAGGTGTTGTATCTTTTAAGAGGAACATATTTACTATATGATAGAATACTGATACAGCTTCATCGATGTGAATTGAATTCAAAACCTGTTCCCGATTGATTCCACATAAATAACTATTAATCACCACTTTTAAAGTCATAAAAAAATTCTACATATTCTAAAAATTTAGCGTGCTCACATTCCAGGTCAATTGAAAAGTTATATGCCTTGTGATTCTGCCATTTACCAAAAATATAGTCAACAGCCTCAGCTACCAACAGATCATTTCCAGTGGTAAAAATAAGATCTAAATAAACGAGCCTATCATTTGGTATTGAAATCTTCTGAAACAAAATTAGATAGGCATAAAATTGACCCAAAATTAACTCAATTGAGTTTAGAGCTCATCTAAGAATCATGCCAGAGTCGTCATTCCCCCAGAGAGCATCAGAAATATTAAAATCAGCAAAAATATAAAAATTATAATTTGTATATTCATAGGAGTCACTTCCTGAACCGGGGGGAATGTATACCCCGCCAATTATGAAGCTACTGCTACCCACTCTACACAGTAAAAATAATTGTTCAATTGAGTCATATTCCAGTCCAAGTTTCTTAGCACTAATACAATCTCTGATATAAATTAATACACCTCCTCCACGGGATTTATTGCTCGTAACACAGGATCTATCATACCAAAACAGGTCAAAAGATTGCACAGCCAATTCAGCATCAGAAAAATCATCAGAGAGCCAGCTCTCCACGAATACCAAGACGTCATAATTAGAACCCAAAATAGCATGATGCAGTTCTTTAATTTTTGTTCTTAGACCATCACCATTAAAACAAAAAACTTGCAATGGGGCTAGTTGATGTTTTTCTCTAGTTTCCAGAATTAGTTCCATTTGCTATATAGGGAACATCATTTCTATATTTAATTATTAAGTTACCCTCCCCTTCTTCCTTACGTTTGTTAAGCTCATCAATCACCTTCTTCATATGCTTTCTTTGCATCAGGGTACGGTCACTTCTAACTTTATAAGTATGAACTGAAGATATATTTACTCCCCTTCTTTAGCAATCCTACAGTTGAAAAATTTTACCTTAAGTGGCCGAGATTTGTTATCCATCTATCTACTTTCACAATGTTCTTGGCTGTCCTCTCCCTATCAATTGACACTAACATCTCCACTATTTTCCTTTTATCTTCGTCAATTCTGTCGCGAATCATGTTTGAGTTTGATTTAGGAACATCATGTACAATGATGTTGTTGGCTCTCTCCGCTCTGTCATTGATCTGAGCCAGCACTAGGGGTTTGCGAGAGTATGGTCTCGGTCTCGGTCTTGTCTCGGTCTCGAAAATGAGACTGAGACCGAGACCGAGACCTGGAAATTAGAATCGAGACCGAGACTGAGACTTACCTATCGAGACCGAGACCAAGGTAACGAGACTCTCGGTATCGGTCTCGGTCTCGAAAAATATTTTTATTTGTTGAATTTTCAAAACTTATTTTTCTGAAAAAATCAAATTTGTATGTATGTTATTGGCAATTTATGCCAACGGGGTCCAATCAACCAAAAAATTGAAAAATCGTGCAAATCCGGGTATAACGCTTGTTTATTTTAAATTGGGCTGTTTCTTTTTAAGATTCTAGAAGAAAGGTTATACTGTTATGTACATAATATGTAATTATGTAGATAACTTATTTTGAGCCATTTCCAAGCAATAAACAGCTATGAGTTTTCACATTCTTCGTAATATCTACAAGGTAATAAAACATCGCGTATCCATTAAAACAATTGGATATCTACTTCTGGTACAACCTAGTCAGATTAGTATATTAAAAAATTAATGGCTACCTTTGATCATATCCACTTATACAGTATATAGGGTATACCTATACAGAGTGTCACAAAATTAGTGGACGAAGCATTAGCCCTGTAGTTATTGGTCAAAAATACCTTAAATTTTTTCTATAAACAGATATAGGGAAACGTCCCCTACGGGAGCTAGGGCCTCTTAAAGGTGGGCCCCTAAAGATGTTTTTTTTTTCTAATTATTTCCATCCATCCATTATTTGTGTAAAATGGAGTTTTAAAATTTTGGAATTCCCCTAAGTACACTAAGTTTAACCCTTTAAGTGTCTTTGGGATAATAGTTTCCCACCCATAAGTAACCCTAAGTTCCATCGGGTTTTTAATTTCCCACAAATACGCAAAACATACATCGATATGAAAGCAACATTTCAATGTTATTGTTATTGAGACCGTTCAGTGTATCTCGAGTCGCCGGAAAGGTTACTTCGCATCGAGAGGTGGGAAAATATTGTCCCAAAGAAACTTAACCTATAAAGTGATAAATAATATGAAGAATAATTTTTTTAGTGATTTTTTTTAATAGAAGGGGTTGAAAATAGTTTCGTACGGTAAGTAGGGCTACTTAGTATATATATGGTTTTACTTACAACATATTTTCTAGAAAGGAATGCTGCTAATTTTAGAAAATATTTAAAAAAGTATTCACACGTGCACACTAATTGTCTAAAATCTACAATTTCAAAAATGCTTTTTTATTGAAAACTCAAATAAAATATTGCATTTTTGGGATTTATGGTGAGCAAGTATAGATTCCTCTACTCGAAAATGTAGTTTTTAACAGATAATTTCATTCGGCAAAGTTAATTTTTCGAATTTTGTTTCTGGTTTTTATAAAATCCAAAGTAGAAAAAACAATTTGTACACTAAAAGTTTAGATATTGTAATACCTAAATGATTTTTGTTGTTGTTTTTAGCTTACATGGCCGCTCATTCAAGAGAAACTTGTGAACACATGGCCGATGACTTGACAGCAATAACCGATGAACAGGCTGAATTATCAGACATTGGTGGAAACTCTGATGCTGAGGACGACCTATTTCTTCTTCGTGATAGGTTATCAGCATCAAGTAATCTATGAAGTAGAGCTTCATCAAAAGCTAAAAGTTCGACCGCTGAAAGTGGAGAAGACAGTGACGATGCTGCTAGCGATTTTAATGACTCTTCAAGTGATAACAGGTTCAGGTTATTTGAAAAATATGGAAATCCACCTGAAAGCGACGAAGAAATGCGTGACCATTTCCCTGTTCCTGAACTTTATTTACTCAGATTCAAAATTCACTCAAACAACTGGTCCTAAATGCGATGAAAACACCCGTCAGCCGATAGATTTTTTTTCCTTATTTTTTACAGAGGTTTTTCTATGTGAAATAGTTCAACAGTCAATATATAATCTATCTTTAGGTGTAAAGGAACTCAAACCATTTTTAGGTATAATAATTTTTATGGAGTTTCACTATCTTCCTACTTATAAGTTATACTGGTCCACAGACGAAAACTTTCATTGCGAAAGAGTAGCCAGGGTCATGAGGTTAAAACGGTTTTTAAAAATACTAAGACTTATGGATGTGTCTGATAATAGTATTATGCCAGCAAAAGGATCCTCAGATTTTGATAAATTATATAAAATTCGACCTTTGCTAGACTATTTTAAAGAGAAATTTAAGTGTAACTTCTCTCCAAGTCGTTTTATTTCAGTAGATGAAAGTATGATTGGTTTCAAGGGACGTACATCGTTAAAACAATATATGCCCATGAAACCAATCAAAGTCTGGGTTATGTGCTGTGCTGTTACTGGCTACATGTTAACATTTGAAGTGTATACCGGAAAAGATCCTTCAAACGATAATGGTCTAGGATTGGGGGAAAAAGTTGTATTAAAATTAATTCGTATGCTGGAAGGAATGTTCTACTGCGTCTTTTTCGATAACTTTTTCACCTCAGTTACCCTAGTATATAAATTGTTATGTAAAAGAATTTTCTCATGTGGAACCGTACGCACTACTAGAAAAGGCCTACCTAAAAACCTCATAAATGAAAAAAACTTAAAACAGCACGAATCTGACTTTGCAACTGCGGGGGATATTTCCTTTGTACATTGGTTAGATAGGGGGAATAAACCAGTCTCTATATTGTCATCTATGCATAATCGTTCATTAGTTGCCTCTGTACGTAGAACTAATAAAAAAGTTGAAAAAGAAGACGTGCCATGCCCAAAGGCAGTTATTGAATACAATAAGTACATGGGCGGCGTAGATAGACTGGATCAAATGTTGGAATGTTATTCTGTTGTTGGTGGTAAAAATATTTTTTTATTTTATTGATGTCGCAATTTGTAACTCCTATATAATTATTATATAATAATATAATATAATTCCAAAACTACTAAGAGTGAAAAACCCATCAGCCATCTTATGTTTAGATCGATTTTGGTGAACGAGCTTATTGGAGATTTTTCCTCCAAACAATAAAAGGTTTTGCAAAAAAGAAACGAACTGGTAGGGGCGTATTGACTGTTGAAAGCACAGAACGTCTTTGTAATATTGGCATGCACATGCCAGAGGTTATAAAGACGTATAGAAGGTGTGCTAGATGCAGCACCAAAGCTAAAGAAAAACGGAGTAATATTATATGTTCTGCCTGCAACGTCGCACTTTGTAAAGGCTGTTTTGCAGAATTTCACAAAAGTGACTAATTTCCCGCTTTTTTTTACGTGTTTGATTTTGCATATTGACCTCTTTCGATTTCTTTAGGAGATATTCTTAAATTTTATAGAAGGAGTTCTGTTTCTATTAGTTATTCTTCAATTCACTTATTTTATATTATTCGTGCCGTTAAATATTTAATACATATTTGTAGGAAATTATATGTAAGCTCTATATTATTAGTTAGTTACCTTTGGTGTTCGTTTTAGTTTTTACATTTGAGTAAAAATATTTAGTTCCTATTAGTTTATTGTTACCTGACTATTTGTTGCAATATTTCTACTGTAATATTTCTGCTATACTTTTCTTGAATAAAGGTATATTCACTTAAATTTATGTGTTTATTTTCCATGTTTCAACAGACTTTATAATTAAATCGATATTTAAAATATAATATTTTCTTTTTTACTCAATTTTGTGGTGGGAAATTATCGTCCCAAGAGTTAATACATTTATTTAGATGTTTTAGAGTTCCTTTGGGATAATAATTTCCCCTAGTTTTTTTTTGCAAAAAACTCAGCTCAGATTCAATATTTTTGACTAAATCCGGTACGTATAGGCAAAAAATCGCTCGGACTTTCCAAATATCTAAATACCACCAATAATTAAAAAAAAGGTCTTTTGCGCCTTAAAGGGTTAATATTTAGAATTCGGAAATTGAATAAGAAATAGAAAATTTTAGTCAGGTCAGGTGCTTAACATTTTGGGAGTGAATATAAAAAATTAATGTCAACTTTTTTGTGGGCTATTTTTTTATTTTCCTTACAAATTTTGAAAATTTTTATTTTTTTTGGGTTAAAAAGTGCCTCGTATTTCGTATCATTAGGACGCAGAGTTTTGAGAAAAACGGATTATAAATGTATTCCGACTTCCAAAAACGGGTGTAAATTGAATGCTATAGTTTATCAAATTTTGAAAATCTGTCATGACTTTTTTCTGGAACAAGTGTTTCTACTATTCTATAATAATATGAAGTCTTGTAACGTCAAAAGGAATTTTTGGGGAATATCAAAAATCATAACCTTCATTTTACACACGTTTTTGGCAGTCAGTATACTTTAAAATCCGTTTTTCTCAAAAACGCTGCGTCCTAGCGAAGCAAACTAAGAGGCACTTTTTTGCGAAAAAAATCCAATTTCTCAAAATTTGAAGAAAAAATATATAAAAAGTTGGCCCAAAAAAAAGTTATTTTTAGATTCACCCCCTAAAATGTTCGCACCTAACTAAATTTTTTAATTTTTAGTTCCATTTTAAAATTCAGAATATTAAAGTTAGTAGAATCTCAAAATTTTAAAACTCTATTTTACACCGTTTCGGAAATAATTAAAGAAAACCATACTCAGGGGCCCATTTTTAAGAGGCTCTAGCTCCCTTCTCGATATATATTTATAAGAAAAATTTTAGTTATTTTTGACCGATAAATACATGGTTGATGTTTCGTCCACTAATTTCGCGACACCCTGTATACCGTTAAATTTTAAGAGTTTTCAAAATAAATGTTTCCATATAATACAGAATGTTGAAATCACTTTGTATGGCTACGTTACAACTGATAAGAAATGTAAAAAATAAGAAGAAAAAGCGTTGACTGTGACAATAAAATTGATATAAATCGGTACCTAGTTTTTATGTGTACATACTAAAAAATCCCTATCACTTGTATACCTACCTACATTAGAGGTAAGCAATTTTATATCAAAACAAAAATTTAGAAACTAACATGAAATATATTAAAATATTATTAGGTACCTATTTAAGTTAACTATTATTATCCAAACAACTGTTGCAAACAAAAAATGTAAAATTATTTAAGAAGTTTATCCCTAATATCACATCTACACCAAGAACTGATACACAAAAGACACTTATTATTTGTTTCATTTAACTTAACATTCTGAAGTAACGTTTGTTTTATTAACGAAATAAAACAGTAAATTATTTAATTACTTTTTATTTGCTCAAACCGAGACCGAGACCAAACCGAGACAAGACCGAGACCGAGACCGAGACTAAATTTTTTCTTCGAGACCAAGACTGAGACTTGCCAGGTCTCGGTCTCGGTCTCGCGAACCCCTAGCCAGCACTGTATCCATATCGGAGGCATCCGACAAAGACCACCCCAATGCAATCTATTTTGTCGTCCGTATTGGGTTGTCCTACATACTATATGTTTACTGGCATTTAAAAGTATGGAAAAATTGAGAATTTAATGATATATCAAAAACGTGGTAAAATTCAATGTCCTTCTTGTAATAGTCGCTGAGCTCAGAGTATCGGATCGAATCAAACAGAAGATTGTAATTCAATCCCAGATGACAATCGATTCCTGAAATGAATCGTCACCAACACAATTAATTAAGAAAATTAATGTTACATTACCGATAATAGTATGGCATTTATGATTGGTATATGGCCGCAACTAACTTCTATTAGGCAGTAAAATTTCAGAAAAGGTATGGTTATTTCTTCCGAAATGGCCTGTGGCGAACTTATTTATGTGATTGTTTTAAGCACTTTAAAAACTTTTAATCAAGCCCGCTTTTTTCTAGGAAAGTGAAAACTAACTGTCAATTAATTGAAAATTCAAATTATATAATTTTAAAACATAAAACCAACATTTGTTAACTCGAGACTATTAAAGTTCAAAAATATTAAACGAGGTTACGTTATTACAAACGTATATTCGTAATATTCATAGCATATTCAAGCTCTTGTAACACATTTAATATAAAAATATTTACATGTGTGGCTCTTTTCTCGCTTTCCGTAGGACAATGAAATAAAAGGTATTGTCGAAAAGAGATGGTAAAATTACTACAAGACGAAAAATTAAAATTGCTGGGTTTTCATAGTATTTAATGGGATAATTATTACTATGCTATGTACCGGGTGGCCAACTAAGAATGGCACTCGGCTATATTTCGAAAAATAATAGTCGTAAAGACTTAGGGTAAAAAAAATATGAGCAAGGCGGCCAAGAGAAAATGTTGTAAATTATCTTTAAGTTTTCAAAATAGCCACCAGGGGCGCCATCTTAAATTTTAAAATCCGTTTTTTTTGCAAAATTTCCTTAAATTAAAGATAGTAGAATGCATATTTTTTGTGAAAGAGACTTATTCTATTAATAAGCAATACAAAATTATAAAATTATACCTACTTGAAAAATATCAACAATGTGAGAGCGGCTCAAGGACTATTAATAGTATTGAAGAAGAACAAATATCCGTATCATTAAATACCATAGAAAATAGAAGACTAGAAGAAAGAAACGTTTTATGAAATAGAAAAAGAAGTGCAGAAAAGGACCTAACTATTTTGTTATGTTCTGAAGAGAATCCAAGAAACTCAATTTTCAATTGTGTGTAGTATCTAAGATATTGAAGAATAAATAAATTATTGTAACTATTCATCGAATTCAAGTCTCGACGTAAAAATAAGTGGCTATTAATGCAGATAAATGGCTTTAGTTAATTTTCTTTCCGCAAATGGCTTAGGTTACCTAATAAATGTAACCCTACGATCTAGATATGCGCATGCAAACAAAATCTTCCAGCCATTATATAATTTCAAAGAAAAGCATTAAAGTCTTGGCAAAAATATTTTTTACAATCTCGACTCATTTTTCTTTCTCAACCGTATTTTTTAAAGACAGTCAAAATTGCTTTTTTCGTGAGATTGCCGCGATAAGGCACCGCTTACGTGTTTTGTAAGCAAATCTTCCGATACTATCCAAGAAATTCTCTTGCGCATAAAGGTTAAGTCAAGGTCTTCCGTACCTACGCCGAGGTATGTATAGCTATAACTTTATTTCGTTATTATATGAGAATAATGTCATATCGTCATTGTTTATTTAAAAGGAGTTTTATTAAAGGTAATTTTCCTCCATATAAAGTCATTACATGAGAACTTTTCTTATTGAATTCTTTGTCGGATTATAATGCCTAAGGACTTCCCTAATATAGATATATTAGATTTTCACGTGTCTCTTCTGAAGGTAAAGAGTGAACAATGCGATGGTTAAGGCGATTAAAATGAGAATAGTACGATACTAATGCGTTGTGAAATAGTTGCTAAGTAGGTAATGAAGTTGTTTCCTATTATTATTCGGTAAATAATGTTATTGTAAATGACAAAGCTTTACCATGGATTAAGAACAGTCTCAATCAATTTGATTTTGACAAACAGTATCTAAAAGCATACACACATAAAAGCAGAATTATCTTAAATATTTTGTCTGAAAAAT
>MU189536.1:0-11117 GCA_016904865.1 Pissodes strobi | reverse complement strand
GTTTGAATTTGATGCTTGATCTTGAAACATAATTATTATGATTATTATCTAAACATGTTTTAAAAACAATCAGTAAACTTTCAACAAATTTTAGTATAAAAGATCGAGCGGACAGAGTAAACGACAACTTGGTTCAGTTCGTGGATCATTTAGGGAGCGTTCTGGCAACAAGTTCACCCCACTGTTCATCTAGAGCTATTTTGTACCTCTGCGGGAAAGGCTCTTGGGTGTTCGACCTGAGTTATTTTGTACTTTAACGGGAAAGACTCTGGGGGGTTAAACTCTCTTTCGCATTTAGTTCCTTTAAGAAGAATGCACAAATAAACATCTCTTAGAACACGTCAGTTAATAAGGAATAAGTTAATTAAAGTCAGATCTGTAAAGTAACCCAAGCAACTCTCCCAGTCTCGACATAATTTAAGTAATAAGTATTTCAAGGAAGTCTCAATTTGTCTCATGAAACCGAATGGGTCGCGTCCGATAAGTCTTCAACGAATAGCCATGCGTTCCACGCTCCTCTGGTAAAATACCCTTGGAAGCTGCCGTGCTGATCCTTAGTACCAAGAATTTGATACGTGGTGGAGGACCGTTCTGATCTCCGTACATTGGATCTAGAACCATGGATTCGCCGAGGAGATTATCTTTGGAGGAGCCGTTCAGCCGTTTATTGGAGATGCCGTTCTGTTCTCTAGTGCCGTTTATTGGGGGCAGCCGTTCAGATTAAACCCGGAGGCGTTTCATTTATTTATATGTACCTTTCTACAAGTAACGCCATTCGGACCCCCGTAAACATAACAAGTGTATCGTCATTTTTTCTTCAAGGCATTTTGACAAGTGCCGTTTCGGTTGCTGTTTACCTTGATATACAGGGTCAGTCAAAAAGATTTTTTTTCTCTTTCATCAGAATTAAATAAATCCCCAAATAAGATCCACAAGGTTAAATTGGTGTACCAGCTTCTCTTCAGATTTGAGATACCATAAATGAACATTATTGAGTATTACAAAGATGAGTGACTTCGAGTTGTTCATCACACATCTTCCAGAGGGAGTGAATCTTTTCTGCGGGCGGAATTCCGTTCGGAGTAACTTGAGTGCTCTCGGAGTTATATGAAAAATCTCTATATCATGGCAAAATAAGCGTATAAAAACCAATAAAACAAATTAAGCTCAAGGACACTCTTATCATGGATCCAGGGACTAAGGCATCACCAATTCATATCATAAAGCGAGAAGACAAATAGGACCATAATGAAGAAGTAAATTTTCAGCTAATGATGCAAGAGACAAAAGAGGCAATGGCAAAATGTAAGACAGAGAATATACAACAAAAATATAAGAGAAGTGACATTAGGAAGGACGACGACATTGAGGAAAAATAAATATCATTGACAAATACCTTAGATAATAGGTAAAATAACACTTAGGCAAAGGAACAAGCAAATAGAAAAAGAAGAAATTTTTAAGAAGTGGGTTACGTGTACATAGAGGATGCACTAAAACATAAGTATATACTAGGGTGTATAAAGAATTGATGAACTCAACTATCTCAGAATAACTGCCAAACAGGGGAAATTCACAAGCCAGATAGTTGGAAAGCAAAATATACGAGGAACTAAGAAATGAAAATAGAGTTTCATAGAAAGTATATATAAAGCATAATAGAGATATCGCCAGTCATAGAGAAACTCATATAAAACTATGATCTAAGGTACATACGATAAGAGAAACTAGAAGAATGGAATTTAAATATAAGAAGAACCCTATAAAGAGACAATACACTAAGGGAGTACTTCGAACTAGACCAAGGCAAAAAGTAAAACATAAAAGAAAAATAAAATACTAAAAAGGAACACGTAACTAAGTAATTAAGAAGCAACCAAAAACTAAGCAAATACACACAGACACGAAGAAACTGAGAAGGTGGCGTAGAGGACGATAGTACAGGAGATGAAGAAGAACGCAAAAGTTCACGATAAGTACCTAATTGGGAAAATCGTAGAGGGAAAAAGAAACATGGGCGTTAGATTTTTTTTAATGGAGATTCGAGTAACTAAAGAAGAAAGTTATAATTTCAAATGCAAGTGTTAATGACAGTACCTTATTGGGAAAATCATTGAACAAACACGTAGGCATTAAAGGAAGGAAATGAGAAATTGTGATATATAACTAGGCAAAAAGTTATAATTTAGATGCAAGTGTTTAACGATAGTACCTTACTGGGAAAGTTACAGAAAAATCGCACTGGCATTTAATTAGAATAGAAGTGGGGGAATAAAAGAGGTAAAATTGAGAGTAAAAGAGTTATAATATTGAATTAACATAAAGGAACAGCTAGAAAGCGAAATGATATACAGGTCGTATAGGAAATGTTGCAGCCAACTGTCGCAGATAAGTACCTAATAGGAAAGATCATAAGTCAGACACTTGGGCAAAATGAGGACCTAGGAGCTGAAATTAGGAGCAATAGATGGGCATATATAAAGTTATAAGGAAAAGTAGACAGTATATGAGAAAATAGCAAACTAGAGTAGTAATAGAAATACAGGAAAATAAGTTAAAAGTTAGAGATAGGAGATAATACTAAAGAGAATAAATCACAAAAGTGTCGGCCAACTCAAAGCATAGAGAATACATAGAAATAGTTAAAATATGTAGACAAAATACATAGAGATAGATTATATGATTAAAAATAAGCGAAAAACTTGCAACTTGTGTGATGTAATCTATACCGAAAATAAATCATTAGCCTTCTTAGAGAATGCGCATATCTATGAAGGATAATAATTAAAAATACAAATATCCAATTCAAATCATCAGTTAAGGCAATATAATTGCAGTCAAAAGGTGCAAATAACCCATATATGTATTAAATATCCACTGTAATTAATATTGTTCTAAACAAACTGGTCAACGGTTACGGAGTCAAGCAGTCGATGTTATAATAAATACAATTATAACTAATCCTTTTAGTTAATCGAGACTAGGCTAAACATTCACATAAATCAAGCGTCGGCATTCGCTAATAAAATATTTTTATTTTCTGAACAGAAACAAACCGGCAATGGAATGCAAGCACAATATCTGAAACAACGAACTCAATACCGACGGCGACGTCACAAATACAACAGATGGAGTAGAAAATGCTAATGCCACAATTTAATAAGTATAACAACGTAGTACATACATTTTAGCATAAGTTATAATATTTTTTATCCAATTATACATACAGTATGATTCAAATCTTATTATTAAAATATTGAGGATAATTTAGCATATATTTTATGGAGAACACATATACCTACGTTAATTTAATAGTACATAAGTAAGACAGAGCAACACATAATTGTTCAAATATTTTTTGTTAAAGCATAATTGCCAATACTTCTTGAGGGTTATATTAATATAAACATACGAATATAGTACTAAATTATAAGTTAATACTTTCATTGACAATCATAATATTTAATAATATTGCTCAACTAATGATATTGAACGACAAGGTAAAAAGACATTTCTAATATGCCTCATTACTTAAAGAACAAGTGAAAAACATAGTTGCATATTGATATCAACAAATAATGATGTTTACTAATATTCTGTTTATATTTTTTGCATGTACTTGGAGTACTATTCAATGTCGACCCACAGTTCGGTCAGTTGAAGCCCTTATACGGACGGCAGGCTCTGGGACTTTAGTATGGCTCTTCATCCATGGATAACCATTGGCTGGAATCCAGGACCGAACTAAGCTATAAGCCAGAACCAAAATTGAAAATTGCTCAAATATAACTTTGATTTAATGATGGGCAACGATATGATTATTCAAATATCGAGGACCACTCGTTAATATTTTAGGAGGTTCCACTCTTTTAAACATACTCATTAAGGAGTTTTAAATCGATAACAGAGATTTTTAATTATTTCTTTGGCAGTCGCTAACAAATCTTTATTTATAAGGGTGATTCTTTTCTTTTTGAGCTTTTTAACCGTAAAGGACTTAGTAACAACTATTGATTTTTTAAAACCCTACTTACCGACTTTTCTGGATAGATATGAAAAAAGAAAAATAATAATGCTACTAATGAAGAAAATATGTTTTACAGAAGATAAAAAAGCAGTTAAAGAAAAAAATATATATCGTAAACTGTTTTTGCATTGGGGACCAATGCAAAACGGAGAGGGGCATGTGTAAACTAGAAATCATATTCACTAGAAAAGAACACTCAGTCTAAAGTTTGAACTTGATACTTGATCTTGAAACATAATTATTATGATTATTATCTAAACATGTTTTAAAAACAATCAGTAAACATTCAACAAATTTTAGTATAAAAGATCGAGCGGACCGAGTAAACGACAACTTGGTTCAGTTCGTGGATCCTTTAGGGAGCGTTCTGGCAGCAACAAGTTCACCCCACTGTTCATTTAGAGCTATTTTGTATATATACGGGAAAGGCTCTTGTGAACACCCAGTGTGTGACTTATTTTGTACCTTAACGGGAAAGACTCTGGGGGGTTAAACTTAAACTCTCTTTTGCATTTAGTTCCTTTACGGAGAATGCACAAATAAACTTCTCTTAGAACACGTCAGTTAAAAGAATAATAAGGAATAAGTTAATTAAAGTCAGACATTTTCAACAAAGTTCGGCTTATTGCTATTAGGAACTAAAAAAAATGAATGAAACTTAACATAAACAAAAAAAAAATAAAAATTAGTAACGTGTATTGCCTCCCCTTGCATTAATGACTGCTTGAAGTCGACGAGGCATACTCTGAATCAAGTTAAGTATCACATTCTGGTCGATGTTATTCCACTCGTGCAATAACAACTCTTGGGAAAGTCCTCGGGGCTGGTGTGTGCCTTCGGATGCGTCGTCCTAATTCATCCCAGATATGTTCAATGGGATTCATGTCTGGACTGAGTGCCGGCCAATCAAATCACCGAATTCCTACCTGGTCCAGATATTCTCGGACTATTCTGGCTGCGTGAGATCTAGCATTATCATGCATGAAAATGCCATGTTCGCCCATATTAACCATAAAAGGCATCACATGATCTTCGAGAATTTCTGTAATGTACCTGTGAGATGTTAGGGAGCCATTCTGTACGAAGACCAACTCTGTGCGGGCTTGTGCAGTGATTCCTGCCCAAACCATAACCGAACCACCGCCAAATGGAAGACGCTCGTCAATACAAACTGAGGCATATCTTTCTCCGGGTCTTCTCCATACTCGTCGACGTCCGTCTGAACCATTGACGCAAAAACGTGACACATCGGAAAACAGTACCTTGCTCCAATCATCATCATTCCATGCCAAATGATTTCGGGCAAAAGCCAATCTGCCAGTTCGATGCCGCCGTTGCAATGGTGGCCCTGTAGCCATCCTTCTACAAGACAATCCGTTACTACGAAGCCTTCTTCTAACGGTCCACTCGCTAACATTAACATTTCTAACCTCTTGAAGTTGATTTCGCAAAAAAACCGCAGAAGCTGTTCTATTTCGCAAACTTGTGGACACCAAAAACCGGTCATCTCTTTGGCTGGTGATTCTTTTTCTTCCAGATTCTAGTTATCAAGCCAGTCTCCTGATAGCGTTCATACACATTTTGTACAGCACATAGGCTTTTGCCAACAATTCTTGCTGTTTCACGTTTTCCCCTACCATCTTGAATCAACGCTACAATTCTTGCCACAACAACAGGATCTAAGGGCATTATGAGCTGGTAAAGATATACTACAAACAGTACACCATACAACTGACATGTATTAGAGAGAGGAAACAACGCTGAATTGAGAAATAAGCAACGATAATATAAATTTTGTATTGGACCGAATTCACGTTATATCTTAAAACCCGTAAATACAGTGACAATTCAACAATCTGTGACAGATAACACAATATGTTAAATAACATTGCTCGGGAAACAAGTAATTCACCGCCTACTAGATCAATTATTTCGAAATTGAATTTATTTCTATTTTTTTTCCAATTGCCTGAGTGACTTAAATTTTTTGCTCGCCAGTGTATATATATATATATATATATATATGTTGTAGCGTAGGTTTTCACGGATGGTAGAATGAACAAAAGTGTTATTCCGGGTTTCAATCCGTTCGTTAATAGAATTGGTAGTCTCACGACGTTTCGCCAACATCCCAGTTGGCATTTTCAAGTGTTGCTTCCTTGATGGCTGCTTGACTCGAGTACTCGAGTTCGAGTCAAGCAGCCATCAAGGAAGCAACCGAGGGGTGATTCACTTCTCGCAATACTGTCACAAATTCACTCGCAATCGCCGAAATCACTATCGCAATCATTCGCAGTCGCTTCGCAATCGACGCAATCGCTTCGCAATCATCGCAATCGCTTCGCAATCCCCCGAAATCGATTCGCAATCCACGCAATCCTTCGCAATCCTATCGCAATCCATTCGCAATCGCTCGTAATCCACAAAAATTTTCGTTAAAATAGATGATATAAAGTACCCAAGGAGCGGCTACGTGCTAACTGGGTATACTATTTGTCATAAACACGTATAAAAAACCGTTATGTATTTTTCTCGGTATTTTTATGGTACGCGTTTGTTGACAACAATTGAATTCATTGTCGTCAATAATACAGGGTGTTATTTAAGTACATAGCCAAACCTCAGGAGAGAATTCCTTGAGTGATTTTAAGACAAACATATAAACATATGTCCGCACTGTTTCCAAGATACAGGATGTCAAACTTAAAAAAAATAGTTTTTTTTTTGTAAAAATCTTAATAAGATTCTTTTGGTCGATTTTGTTAAAATTCGGCAGTAGTATTTACATTACAAGGAGCTAATTTAGCCATAATTAATTATTTTTAAGTCCATTGGCGTCCCGGAAGTCACTCACTTTTGAAAAATCATATATTTTTTCAAATTTAGCAACTAAAAATACAACTTTCCTATCCCTTGTATTATCTTTGTATCTTGCTTAGTTTTTGAGAAAAAAAATCACCTTTTTTGTGATATAGTCTAGGGACACGTAATAAGTAGTGGTGTTTATTTTTTTCCCTAAAGAGTAAGAAAGATACGAAAATAATTCAAGGGACAAAAAAGTTGTATTTTTAGTTCCTTAATCCGAAATAAATACCAAAATTAGAAAGAAGTCAACGGTGTACACTACCGTTTTTTTTTAACTTGAACGCTCTGTATTTTGGAAACAATGCATTTCCGGACCTATGTTTATATAAACTTTTCGTCCTAAAATCACTCAAAGAGTGAACTTTGGCCGCGTACTTAAATAACACCCTGTATAATACCAGTTCGTATACAGAGTATCCCTTATACACTGTTAGCTATCTGACATGAACTATACTGAACTGGCATTGGAGTGGGAAATCTATACAGGGTAAAACAAATTTGCTGCTCACCATTAGGATCTCGGAAACCATAAGAGATACGAAGTCTGTTATATGGGGGCAAAGTTGCGCAATTTAGGGTCATCGATATGTCGTTGAGAAATTTAGAAAATTCCGACTACTTCCGGAGATATTCGTAGTAAACCGAAAAGCAGCTATTTAATTTTTGTTTTTCCTGACTTTATTTGAAGATATAATATAACACGAATTTAACATTATTATTTGTTTATAAGATGGCATCAAATTTTAATCTGACGTTTCGTGTCCGGGCCCCCATCATCAACTTCATTTCTTTAAATACGGACCTGGATTTCCTATTTAATTTTTTAGAAGCCTTTGTTCTCCCAAAACCAACGATTTCTCACACTTACTAATAAATCAACAAATCTAGATTTTTTCCATAAGAAATAATGTGTTAGACAGAGAGAGGGCAATCCCGAGGGCAATCTTTTCTGACTCGATTTCACTTATGAGAATATTTGTTACCGATATTGGACAAGTGTGATACATCGTTGGTTTTGGGAAACCAAAGGCTTCTAAAAATGAAATAAAAAAACACAGGTCCGTATTTAAAAAAAAAAGTTGATGGTGGGGGCCCGGACACGAAACGCCAGATTTCAAATATGATACTACCGTCTTGTAAAGGAAAAAAAAATGGCAACAATAATGTTAAATTCATTTTATATTATCTCTTTAAATAAAGTCAGAACAAAATTAAAATAAAATAGCTGATTTTCGGTTTATTACGAATATCTTTGGAGGTAGTCGGAATTTTGTAAAATTCTCAACGGCATATCAATGACTTTTAAATTGCGCAACTTTGTCCCGATTTAACTTAGGTACTTCGTATCTCTTATGGTTTTCGAGATCCTAATGGTGAGAAAATAGTTTGTTTCCCTCTGTATTGCAGAAAAAATAAATTTGACGTTTCATTTAAAATTTGACATTTGGCTATGATGGTAGAGAAAAATCTGAATGAGTGGCAACACTGCCGATTTCATTTTTACATCAGGAACTTCGGATAATCCGAGGAATCTTAATTTTGTCGCAAAAGAATTTGTGGTTTCCAAATAAAACAGGGGTTTCCAAACTTATGCCACACTCTGTATATCTTCCACTGCTACATAAATAAATCTGACGTATATTTAGTAAGACATTAATTTGTTACTCTCACTCGACTTTCCACTGATCCACCCCTGTATGAGAAATTCCAGCACCATCAGTTTTAAATTTTTAATTAAGTAAACGATATTGTTGCGAGAAAAACCTACATATCGATTTTTATAAAGATATCTGAAATACCTCGTGAAATACATAATTTAAACTCGGTTTTATAGATCATAGATAAAAATTATAATATGGCCTCCAAAATATTTTTTATATGTACCGAACCGAGGTATGAACACAGAAGCGCAAATGCGTAAAAATAGTTCTTATTTAATATCCTTAATATCTTAACTATGAATATGAATCCGAGTACCGAGTATGAATCTCGGTATGAATCAAGAGATAGAGGGGCAAACGGTAAACGAGGAAGACAGACAAGATATTGACAATGAAAATAATGCATTTGAGGATTTATAAGGTATTACTGAGTTAAATATTAAGAAGCAAAAAGAAACAAAAGGAAGATCGTTCTTTTCTAGGTATTAAAGTCAACAAAGAAATGCTAGTAATGAAATCCACTCGTTTATTGGCTCTTTTCTAACAAGTTAGGAAGACTTTCAAGCGAATGGAGAGGTTCCTTGAAAAACAAAAATAAGAAGTAAAAGGAAGATAAAATATCAACAAAGGCTCTATTGATATACGTTTGGAAAATTATTATGCAGTATGTTATTTACGGACATGGTACATTGGTAGAGTTGTACAGGATGGATTGATAAGAGCTCCAAGAAAATTAAATTCCTTAAAGTTGTCCCTCGACACCTATTTGGCCAAAAGAGAAAAATGAAAACATTCAAATAGTGGAAAATAAGTTCACATTTTATGAGCCAATACCACTACTGAAAAATGAGCATTTTTATCTAAAACGTCATCAAAAATTAGAAATCGAACAGAAATTTAAGGCTGCAAAAAATAGCTTCAAAGATTATTTGTAGTGGTAATTAATGTGACCTGCTATTTTTGAACTAGACCATTTTAAAGTTAATTTATTGAGGACAATTTTGCGTATTGGGGTCATACTTACCTATGTTTTTAAGTTTTTTTTGTATTTTTTGATATTAATTTTTTTAATATTTTTATCTATTTTGCATTAAAGCACAGTCTAATCCAAATAAGCTATGTTTTTTCTGTTTATCTTATAATAAATTTGAAACAAACAACTGAGCATCAAAAAGCAGTGAAATAGGACACCCTGTATACCGGGTGACCGCGAGATTACTAACCAGGCATTTTATTTAATTATACAAAAAGATATCAATACGAAATATGGTTATTTTAAATGAAACACCGGACAGATTTTTGCGGTATATTAACTATTAAACTACTAAAACTTTCACTTTCAGTTTACCTGTAGGTAATCCGGAAATGTTTAAATTTGACACTTAACCAGCATCCACTTAAATAATTTAAGTAGCACGTCCTGTATCCGAAACTATCATAGATAGGTATAGGGAGGGTTACATGACTTAGATTTTGATGAATAGGTAAAATCGTAAATAGCAAAAATATACAGGTTGTTCCATTTAAAATACCTAACACAGTTTCCATTACGTCGGATATGATCAGAAGTGATTAATTACTGTTTTTACGCCTACTTTTTTTCCTTATAGCCGTTCGTGTAAGCTCCCTAAATCTCAAAATATATGTTTCTAATGACGCTAAAAACGCCTGATCAGTGGTCAGTCTCGAGGTCACCCGGTATACCTATATAATTTTTGCACCAAAACATTCAAGAGATTTCCAAAAGGCCACAAATAAGCTATTTCATTTTGATGTTACCTAAAATTATCCTGTTCACAAAGTTGTCATAAACATGGATCTATTGCCAGAACCATGTCTCTGTGCTCATTGGTTTGATTCATGATAATTAACAAAATATAATAGATAAACTACCCTAGAACTTTTGTATTTCTTTTTTAATTTTTCGAATAGCTTTTAATTGGGGCTCAAAATTTGAACGTGGTTGATAATGTAAAATATTTTATCTCTATCAATGATTTTTGTTTAATCAAAGTCCATGTTTTAACAATTCTAATTTCTATATTTTCATACTGAAGAATATTTCTAGTTGCCATATAAACCTACCTATAGTTCCCTAAACCCGAGCGTAAAACTAAGTATACGTTTTGCAATTTGCAAGACACTTTAAAAGAACATGAAAACGCTTTCGCAATCTTTAGAAATCCCTCGCAATCCTTGTAAATCTTTCGCAATCCTTTGGGAGTCTTTCGCAATCCTTGGGAGTTCTTCGCAATCCTTGGAATTCTCTCGCAATCTGTCGCAATCCGTCGCAATCTTTCGAAATCCCTCGCAATCATTCGAAATCCCTCGCAATCTTTCGAAATCCCTCGCAATCCCTTACTTTTCGCAATCTTGTCACAAATTTTACCCTAGTGACTACCCCCTCGGAAGCAACACTTGAAAATGCCAACTGGGATGTTGGCGAAACGTCGTGAGACTACCAATTCTATTAACGAACGGATTGAAACCCGGAATAACACTTTTGTTCATTCTACCATCCGTGAAAACCTACGCTACAACATATATATATATATATATATATA
>MU189535.1:20850-50919 GCA_016904865.1 Pissodes strobi | reverse complement strand
GCTCGGCGGATGACATACAAAGCTGCCTAAGAGCGTGAAAACTTTTTCGGATGGAATGTATATTGGCTAGATTCATGAACTGAATTTCACAATTGGGATAGTATTCGGGGCATTCGCAACCGCCTCCCCTTGCCCTATTGGCAACAGCAGTCGTATACGAACGGGCGTCCATTATAAGCAGCTGAAAATATGAAGGAGTAAGAATTTAGTACATTATAATTAGCATTGCGACCCTAAAAGCAGAGTTCTAGTCACCAAATGACGTATTTATTAGTCCAATTTACCATGATAGAAAGAAAATTGCACTTCAGAAACAAACAACTAAAACACAGTTTTATCCACATTGCCGAAACAGAATTTTTGCACTCGGCGCCCGTTTCGTTAACCATGTTAGCATCATCTGGAGTTGATTAATAATCATATCCTGATGATGGGTTAGCGACACGCGCGTCGAGCGCAAAAATTATATTTGGTATTGTTGATAAAACTGTGTTGTAGTGCATTTTGCCGAAGGTTCCAAACCTCCACTCAGAATCGAAAATACGTAATGATCTTGGCACAATGTCAACACTAATTATTGATTGTTGTAATTATTTAGTTATTTATACGAGGACAATTTTGATGCCGTTAATCCTTCCCTGCATATTATAACAATTTTGTGTAAATCAAGCTCCATTGATGTCAAAAAGACCTTTTAAGAAATTTCATTGGGACAGCAACATTGTCTTCGATAAGTTTGAAAAGTTATTGTAAATTGTATACCAGTTTGTAAGTTAAAATTCGTTTTTCTTGCGTAATACCGTACTGCATCGTAATATTTATTGACTAAGTATAGTGTTTTTAAAGTCAGTTTAAATTGGGTGATATGATCAACTTACTAATACTAAGATTCAAATTAATAACTCGTTGTAATAGTCGTCGCTCCTTATAGATTATTATATTCACAGGCTTCTCTATAACGCCGAGTAGAGAGGGCTATGTTATATTATTGGCGAGATATCCCGGTTGATTGACCACTGCTAAATTTCAAACAATGTTAGTTTCCGTCTCCGTTTCACCGTGTCAGACCGTATATAATCGCACGCGCCGTATAGTCAACGTGGACATATTATATGGGCGGGACTATCGCGTTTGATTTACATTTCAACTGGTTATAGTTTTCGGCACAATAATAAAAGTCTTTTATTCTTGTAGTTTCCGTTTTGCAGCGGTGCCAGTTCAATATACAGTAGCGGAATATGCAGTAGCGTAGACCCCGGATTATCGATTATACTTATTATCCATGAATCGTTATTATAATAGTTGTGTCGCGTTCTGGAAAAAGTACCCGTCTTAACGTACTAGCAACGGTTCGGTTAAATAAAAGGCCACTAACTAATTTAACTCTTTTTTATAGCAGCAGACTTTAAGAACATGCGTTGGACATAAAAAACAACTTTGATCTTTTTGGAAATACGGACGGCAACCAGGCGAAATAAAATAATAAAACCGAAAATCCGCCCAAAACAATGCCGCTAAGGTACGACCTCGCACACTACTAAAAAATATCGCAAATCACAAGATTCTGACGACTGCTCCCCCATGGGTAAACGCGCGCGTTGTTGAAATGAGGCGGACACCTTCGGCGTACTAAAAGCCTCAAAACCAAGCAATGTTCCAAACCAAAACCCCAACTCTTTTGTTTTGACGGTTGTTTTGAACTAAATCTAAAAATAAAAACATAATCTTTAAAAAATGTATAGTTTGGAAGATTTGCCTGATATCTCGACCACATGCATCCGAATACTTTAATAATTATTAAGGCATCACGCATCGACCATGGAGGGCAGCCGCTGGAATGTATAAAATACATCGATTTTCTTGAAGTGCTCTAGACTCTTCTATTTTTAGAAACAAGCAGAAAACAAATCGGCAAGGTCGCTCGACTTCAGCTTTGTTGAGAGTATGTGGATTGGGAGATGCGACCGAGGTGGAAGGATTATATTATTTAAGGAACTACTGAATGGCTCCAACAATAATGGTGTTATTGTCACGAAATGCGTCTGGAACGCAAGCTTTCTTTGACCTCGTTTCGTTTCTAGAAATTCCGTCTGGCTGTAAATTACGTCTTATTTAATTCTAGACTTTCGAGAAATACTCTGAATTATCGTAGAAAATTCTAGGCTAGGGATATTTTAATATGTAAGCGAGGACCACGCGAGTTTAGTAGAGTATATAACTTAACATTGTTAAGAAATAGTAATTAAAAGATTAGAGGATTAATAGTACATAACAGTAAAATCGTAACAATATTATTAATGCAATAATAATGTTTGTAGCAGTACGGATTTTTGGAGACCATTTGAAGATCTCAGTGATGCTAAACAGAATGCAAATCCTGTAACTAGTTCTTCGGAGTGTAATCCAGAATTTCAAAGATTTACATATGCCCAACGTCTAATACTAAATATATATGAGTGCCTCAAAAAAGAAAATGAACAAAGTTTGGATAAATATATTATTATAAGAATTAATGAACTTACCAAATTATCAGTGGCAACAATTTATCATGTTATTAAGCAAGAAACTGTTATAGACCCTAGCGCAAAAAGAAAACGAACTGGTCAAAAATCTAAACAGATTGACGATGGAGGCAGAGACGTTATTCGTATGATTGTTTATAATTTGTACAAAGAAAATAAAGTACCTACACTAGAACTAATAAAAGAAAAATTGAAAGACTATTCTGATTGTAAGTACAAATGTTTAACAACACTATATATGTTTTATTAGGTGGCTTTAAATACAAAAAAAAATATATAACAGAATGGTCATAATGGAGTCGCAGCGAATAGTTGCATTAAGGCACGAATATTTACATAAAATAAAGGAGTATCGACAGCTCCATAACATAACATTAGATGAAACCTGGTTCGACACTCACGACGTAATCAAATATGGTTGGGTAGATAATTCGAAAAATTGCAGTCTAAGCAGCCCATGTTCAAGGGGCAAACCTATTATCATTTTTCATGCTGGCAACGAAAATGGATTTGCGACCAATACGTTGTTATTAACTTTGATATGTGCCGACTACAGGTTTTTGGCAGTTCAAACTGACTGTAAAAATACTATACCAGTTGGCTGATCAATGGATATACATTAGCCATTATATGAAATACGCATGACTAAAATAAAGACTAGTTTACCGAGCAACAAGAGCAATTCTAGTGATTATTTCCTTCATCGTAAAATGGACCAATCAGGCAGCCCGATTTTCTGAATAAATTTTGTTTAGATGAGTGATTATTACACTGGACCTGTTTAACAGCGGTTAAACTGCGTCCTCCATATTGGATTTCGTTTTGTCGATAGTAGCTGATTCTTGCAATTTTCATTAACGGTTTTTGACAAAACATTATTTTCTTCAAACGTCAGTAAATCCATCATTACTCGACTGTGTAGGCGGCCGTGAAGTTTCGTTTTTCCTCCGCCGGAGCTTTACTTTTCACTTTTCCGCCGGCGGAGGTAAAAGTGTTACCATAGCAACATAGATACAATACAAACAGACAACAAAATAAGCGTCAACAACTCAAGATTTATTAAACTACAATTTGTATTTATCACTCAATTTGTGACTGCATTTCTAAAAATCACTAATTTAGGAACAAATTGGTTATTATTTAATCGAACTTACTCAATAACTGCTTATCAATACGGAAGTAAAACGCAATCGGAGACGCAAAAAAATAATTATTGTTGACAGTGTCCACTGACAGCTTTATGTTACATTATATTCACCGACACCGGTCTAAGCAAGGCCTCCTACGACCGTGGTCTAAGCCGCCTTGCGAACCCATTTATCTTTAATAATAATTAGATATTATTACTATTAAAAAGAGATGTTTGTGCATTAATTTGTCGACATTTGAAGAAAAAACAGCATATTTTATGTGGAGGAAAAGTTACTTTTCATGGCTTGCTCTCTATTACCAGCCTCACTCCGTTCGGCTGTTAAACACGAGCGCGCCATGAAAAGCATCACTTTTCCTCCATATAAAATAATATACTATTTTCTAAATGGTTCGAATGATCAATATTGATATTTATAGCCAAAAACTTTGATTTTCTTTAAAATTTTTATTTCATTATTTTGGTATGAGGTGACGGAAAATGCCAAATTTTGAAATATTTACATGTCGACTTTGATAAGCGGGCCTATTCAACGCATCATTGGGGTATGTAACCAAGGTGACAAAAACACAAATATCATGTGAAGCGTCGTTTTCAACGTTCTGAATCCAATAGACATGACTCCTTCGGAGTTTTTTTTATGTGTGTGCCACAGGCCACGGAAGGCAAAGGCCTATAATATACCCGTGAGAGTACCGTGACCTGTTATATGACTTATACCCTCAACGTTATCCAAGTATCGAAACATGCACACTTGGTGCACCCCACGACACTTTTAGATAACGCAGTAGTACTTCCACGGTCGTTGTTGTAGAACTACGATAACTACTACTTTTAATCGATCGATAACAAGGTTACATTATAGGGTGAAGCAACCCTCACTTATGTCTGTATCTTACTAGTAGAAAAGGATAAGACCTGTATTAAGGCTTTACAGGAAGGCATGAACTTATTTCATGATGAGAGCACCTCCTCATCCTCCTCCTTTTCCAATGATTGAGAGAGACTCCTCAGAATTCAGTGTGAGAGAGAGAGAGAGAGAGATCTCACGTACGTAAATTATCCTCCTCCGTGCGGACTCTCTCTCATTAACTCGCTACTTATTTCCAAATCGGCTGAAATTATTTGAGTAGTTTTAAGAAAGTAGTTTGCCTTTAAAATACAATCTTAAAACGATAACATTTAAAAAATGCCCATGTGGTGTATACCTACCTTCTTTCCCTGTTGTAGCACATCCTCTGTAATTTGTAACGATTCTTCAGAATGTAAAGAACCAGGTGAATGAGACAGTACGGAGTCCTTGTCGCTGCTACTATTGGTGCGCGGGTTTCGATCAAAATTACAGGCATCCGAAATAGCTTTTAGTAAATCTTCATCCTCGCTTGACCGCCAACCAAACCATCCTACCTCCGGTTGACTGCATCGTGCAATTATAGCTCCATTTCTGGTGTGTCTATATAGAATGGGATTATTTATATTATACGTCTATGTCATTCTGCATTTACATACATTTGTCTTTGGAAAAATTCAACAAAAATTATTGCTAAATTCGGCCTATAATAATCGATATTTGCCTAAATAATTAAATTCGACATGGTATGTTCAAGACGTTTTGACACAAATGAAGAAAAACAAAATATTGAAACTGGAACGGTATTTGTCATTTTCAATGCAAACGTTTTATTTCAAATAAAGGGTTTTCCAATAGGAACGCTCTATCTTCGAAATGTAATAAAACAAATTGTGTAAGTGAAAGTGAGATGTATTTATTTTTATTTTAAAGCATATGTGAGCACATTATGTTTTAAAAATTATATCGGCAAAATGTTCTCCGCGGCTTCGCCTGGTGGTTTGAATCCTGGAGATCCAATTTTCAATGCATTTTCAAAAAAATATGGACCGATGATTCCGCCGGACCACAGTGCACACCATACAGTGACTTTTTCGGAATGGAGTGGGACCTGATGAATCTCCCTTGGGTTTTCGTCGCTCCAAATTTGGCAATTTTGCTTGTTAACGAAGCCACTTAGGCAGAAATGAGCCTCGTCGCTAAACATTATTTTTCGCCCAAAATCAGGATCAACCTCCAACTGCTCTAGCGCCCACTCAGCGAATGCACGCCGCTGTCTATGATCGTTGGGCTTTAGTTCTTGGGTTAGTTGCACTTTATAACGGTGAAGCCCTAAATCCTTATGCCAAGATGACGTCGAAGAAAGGCCAAGTTCTTGAGCACGGCGCGGAATGAATTGTCTTGGGTTCTCACGCACACTCCTGGACCGCAGCAATATTTTCAATGGATCTTGCGCTTCGCTGACGTACAGGCGTTGTCTGATCTAAAAGCGACCTGGTTGCTTCAAATTTATTTATTAGTCGGCGAATTGTGTACTCTGAAGGACGACCGTCGATACCATAAAGTGAACGAAGTGCACGGAATGTTTGCCGAATAGAACATTGATTTTGATAATAAGTTTTAACCATTTCCACGCGTTGTTAAATCGTATAACATTCCATAATGAAATGTAAAGACTAACTGAATACGCCTACCAAAGATGCCACCTGTCTGATTATTGACTTCGTCATGCGCTGTCGCCAAACATCGAGCGTTACTATTGAAAAACCCTTTATTTTCCAGTAACTACTATGTTGAGGTTTGGAACCTTCGGCAAAATGCACTAAAACAGTTTTATCCACAATACCGAAACTCACAGCAGCAGTTTTAATCATCTCCTGATGATGCTAACATGGTTAGCGAAACGCGCGTCGAGTGCAAAAATTCTGGTTCGGTATTGTGGATAAAACTCTGTTTTACTTAAAAAACGAATTAAGAAAAACTTGGACAAATCCATGAATGAATTTGCATAACTATTGTTAAGATGCCACAGAGCACTGCATAAAACAAAAATGAAAAAAGGAAAAATTTAAGATAATTGGAAAATATATAATTTATATCTGGAAAATAAGCTACACACTTCGAAATGATTCAACAATAATTAGTAATTTGATAAAATTATCAGCATTAGAAATACTACGAGGTATTTTATTAAATTGATTGCGTCAAATATAAAAAATATATATCTAACCGAATGGCTTTCATGGAATCACGGCAAATAGCTGAATTGCCACAGAAATGCCTGCATTTTGATGCAGAATACTGGCAAACAAATACGTGTATAATTTACCTATTTTAAGACTTAGTTTAATGCTGCTCACAATGATTGGGTAGATGATTCAAAATTGTACTTTAAATAGGCCTTGCTCAAGAGTAAAACGAGTCATTATTCTTCATACCGGAAGCAAGAACGGTTTAGTACCCAACGCGATGTGCATACATACATAATCCTCTGCTGATTATTATGATGATATAACTGCGGATTTGTTGGAGAAATAGTTCACTGAACAGCTTCTATCTAATATTTCGCCCAATTCAGTAATAGTCATGGACAACGCTTCTTATCATTCTCTTATCTTAAATAAAATTCCTAATAGTAGGATATTTTAAGATTCCAGTTAAATACTATAGAATCATGTACATTTAAAACCTAATATACTAGCCCAATCTAAATGATTTGAGGGATCATAAAAAAGCAAATCCAATCACTCGTCAACATTAAACGCAGCGCAATATATAAATTGCATAACTCATGTTATAGCCCACCTTAGCTACCTTACTTAAGTTTGCTTATTACTTGTGTATATTATCGAGTACTGCAACCGTTAATGAAGTTTTTAAAAGAGCAGTTACTGCAGAAAGAAAAAAAATATTTATAGAATTATTAGAAAATAACACCATTTGATGTAAAGTAAATCACTTTGAGTAAAAGGAGCCCCTAAAGTGATTACAAGATAAATCGGTCCGGAAAGGTAATGTGAGTAAAATATTTCGGAATTGAGACCGTTTTTAATGATTTATCATTAGATACATTCACAGAGATCAGAGTTATGATTGTGTTGTAACGAAGTTCCAGAATCCACCCCGGTTCGCGAAGAGCCAGCTACCGACCACCACTGATTGCCAGCGCTGCCGCTTATCTTGTCCGCCTTCACTGCTACAGCATAGGTAATGTAGGTATCACTCTCTCTTTCCCTTTCACCCTACACTAAGCTGGTCTTGGTTTTTTCAGTACTTTTTACATGCACACACACACACACTCACTCTCTTTATACTACGGCCACTACTACTAGCTGACCTTAGTATTTCAGTCCGGTTGGCTCTATCTTCACATCTTTTCTCTCTCACTCACACATGACTTACCTTGCCTACCACCACCACGAAGACGTAAAATCGTAGTAGCGAAGTACGACCGGGAAGCAATGACGTGTTCGCGCGTGCGCATTTCGGGAATTGTATATCATCCGTGCAGGAACCCTTGTCAGGTCATTTACCGTTTTCGCACCGTATCCACCTTACCGTTATCATCCTATAATGCCGTTATCGTTCCATCCTTATCGTCATCGTTTCATGTTTCCTCGAACATGTTCCTCATCAGGCCGCGAGTATTCCTAACGGTCGGTCCTGTGTCAGGAAAAGCTTTTTTGCCATTGTTAGACTCGCCTATACCGTAATCAAATTAGCTTCGTCGTTGCTACAGTACCGTTTCTGACCATTTGATACCGCGGCATTAATCATACTTCTTACCGTTACGTCAGGCATACGGGGTATGGTATGCTTGACGTATGTTATGGTAATACTTTGGTTATACTTTATTCGATTATAGGGCATTCAGCAAACCACGATTTGTGTTTCAAAGTT
Organism: Pissodes strobi; assembly: GCA_016904865.1. Taxonomy (NCBI): domain Eukaryota; kingdom Metazoa; phylum Arthropoda; class Insecta; order Coleoptera; family Curculionidae; genus Pissodes; species Pissodes strobi. Next base: position 42,497 of record MU189535.1, on the reverse strand, counting down.
GGCGATAGCAATGCTGTATTAGGTTTTTGAAATTGTTTGTTTCTTTCCGATTCTCATCCTGCTAATATCAGGAAATTTTCGAAGGCAGCCGGCAACCAGTACTGACATGCGCAAGTAACCTCTGGTTTGCCGTTTCTCCACTGTAACAAGCTGTCCCGTGCGCTGAGGGCCCTTTACCTTAATCCAAAGGCTGGCGCCCGAGAAATAACCATTGGATTACATAACTAATGGTTAAAATTAACCGTCTGATACCGATGCAAGCTGAACCAAACTGAACACAGCACAGTGTATTGTCAGCCATTTCTAGATTTAATTAAATTCAATGTTTCTACTACTTCCCTATGGTCTCCTGAACTGTACCACACTGGCTTCCATGGAAAAAAATATGAACTGGCTCATTGGTTTTAATCTAAATAAAGATGAGATTTGTAATCTGTCTTACTAGATAAATCAGTATCAGTCTCAAAAGGGGTGGCCCCTCGCAGGCCTCGCACTTAGACCACCAACTGGGCCCTTTCTGCCTCCCAGCCCACATTAGAGAACCTCTAGGATGCCGGTCTTCCTTAAGAAAGCCCGCGTCTCTTCAGACTAACATGAAACACTGATTCTGCTCGATCGCGTCAAAGATTATGAATCTTGTCCACGCGAAGGCGGGGAATTCCGTAAGTAGATGGTATGGGGTTTCATCGTCCTCCATGAACCATCTACACTCCCATTCCTCTACAGGTACTGCCTAAGCCTACAGTGCCCTGTGTAAAATTCTACCAGCGCCCTGCAGTCCTTCCTTGGTAGGCCCATCAACCCCCTGGTAAGCCTCTTCGCGGGCCCTTGTATCATGAACTTCGTTCGTTTCATCCCCGGAGCCGTCCGTCATACCTCTTCAGCCTGACCCTCCATCAAAGCCTTCAAAGCTCTTTCGCGAACACACTTGGTGATCTCACACAGGGATCAGGCCCTATGTATCTACGCGCGGAATCTTCTCTGGCTAAGGCTTCCGCGGCGTTGTTTCCCGGTACACCAGTTTAGGAGTTTATCACGTTATAATGTCCTTCGCGGCCCATCAAATCCCAACGTCCTCCTCCAGGCTGGAGAACACTAGAGTACAAAGTCTGGAGCTGATCACTGAGGAGTGATCCAACAAACCCCATTTTTACCCCTGTCAGACTAGAGGCCACCAGAGCAATGAGTCTGAGGCCGATGCTTCCAGTGGAAGCGGCCCCAGGTGGTAGATGCATACGCCTACTCGCATCGCCCGGTGAAAGACCACCCCACCAGAACTGGGAGGCGCTAAGTGGTTTTCCCAGATCACGTTCTGCTTCCGCGCTGGTGTTCCCGGCTTTCCACAGTAGGAAAATATGGACATGATAGTGCTTCCAGGATCAAAATATTCCAGAAGTAAACTCCCCGGCCATTCGGATCTCCGGGCGCTGGGTGGCCCTGGGAGCCCTTCATTCCGCATTTCACAGATAGCAAAGATACCGAACCAATTTAGAATAGATTTCTGCAACAAACATACATTCGGTACACCAACATCTACAAGCAAATAGACCACACATACTAGACCTTACAGAAACACAAGTATGTTCTACAACAGTGAACTACCCCTATCCTGGTTACGACTTACATACCCGATTTAGACATAAGTTCGGAATATGACTTTTTGTACGAAGCGACCTTTCATGTCACCGCGAGGAAACACTCGAACCGAACATCCGTGACGTCATGTGGCTCAAGTTCACCGCCAAGTTCACCGCCAAGTTTATATGTTGTCTCTATCGCCCTCCGAGCGATAGAGCCTACCAAAGCATTTTTTCAAACACTACCACTTTTGACTCAATACAGGTCGATCACCCCAGTTCAGAAACAATCGTTCTGGGAGACTTCAATGCCCACAACACAAACTGGCTCAAACATCACAAGACCGACAACGAAGGTAGAGAAGCTGAAGCATTTGCCATCAGCTGCGGGCTTACTCAACTTGTAGACGAACCAACTCGTATCTCAGAGAGGGGCGAATTCGCCGCCCTCCTGGATCTCTTTCTAACCACCAATCCTGACCAGTACACACTTACAGTTGGTCCGCCATTAGGTACTTCCGACCACAAACTTATTACAACGGTGTGTGAATTGCCACTCATACAGAAGGACCCACCATTGCCTCGCAAAATCTGGCATTACAATTCTGCAAACTGGGACGATCTAAGGGAGTTCTACCTAGATTTTCCTTGGCTCGACGTCTGCTTTGGCACTGACGACTTGTCAGTCTGCTGCGAAGAGATCACGCAAGTAATCTCCTCAGGAATGGAAGCATACATCCCAAATTCCATCAAGTTACCATCAAAAGGAAAGCCCTGGTTCGACGGAAGATGCGAAAGAGCTGTAACCCGTTTTTTCCAGACTTTTTTCTCTTTCTTACGGAAAAGGGATTTACCCATCCTCTTGGAAAGTCGCTCGAGTGCAACCTGTTCCAAAAAAATGCAAGAAAACCACGCCCTCAAACTATCGCCCAATTGCCTTGCTTCCAATAATCTCCAAAGTCATGGAACGTGTAGTCAACCAGCAACTACTCAAGTACCTCGAGAACAACAGAACAATCAGCGATAACCAATACAGCTTTCGCAAAGAGAGATCGACAGGAGATATATTGGCCTATGTCACTCATATACGGAGTAGGGCAATTGAAAACTACGGAGAGTCTCGAGCGATTGCGTTGGATATTTCAAATGCATTCGACAGAGTTTGGCATGACGGACTGCTCAACAAACTGCCGTCCTCTCTCTGCAGCTAGCTGGCCAGTTTCCTTAAGAACCGATCCCTACACGTTGCAGTCGATGGACACATCTCGGACACATTCACCAACAACGCGGGCATGCCTCAGGGCGCAATACTTTCACCAACTCTGTTCCTCATCTATATTAATGACCTGCTGATCGAAACGAATAATCATGTTTACAGTTTTGCAGATAACAGTACCCTTGTCTCCTACTTGAGAAGAAAAACCCTTACCAGCGACTGAGACGCAGACAGGAGCAGATTACAGCTATTAATCAAGACCTGGAGAAAGTTGAAACTTGGGGCGACCGAAATTTGGTCCAGTTCAATGCAGCAACGTTTACCAAGAGGGCCAATACAGCGGGCCCTGACAACATTATGGCAGGATCGACCATTCCTTCATCCTCGTCAATCGGACTGCTGGGTGTCTCGGTCAACAGCAATATGTCATGGCATGACCATGTTGCTAACATCGCAAAATCAGCCTCCCAGAAGCTTGGTGCGCTATTTCGCAACAAAAAACTCTATACACCGCAGCAGTTGCTCTTGCTGTACAAAGCGCAAATAAGACCGTGTTCTGAATATTGCTCACATATCTGGGGTGCCGCACCACAGCATACCCTAAAGCTGCTGGATTCCATTCAGAAGAGAGGTGTGCGTCTCGTCGGCGACCCGGAATCTGGATAGTCTGGAACACCGCAGACATGTGGCCGAGATGTCTGTTTTACAGATACTTTCACGGCAGATCTTCCCAGGATTTGGCCCGCATCATCCCGCCCTTAGCAACTCCTGTCAGACAGTCACGACAAATGGCAAGAGCGCACCAGTTCGTCGTACAACTATAAACACCTAGAACATCGCTTTACAAGAACTCCTTTGTCTGGCGCACTGCATCACTGTGGAACTCACTTCCAGGACATCTGTTTCCCACTAATTACAACCTACAACTATTCAAGAACCGTATCAATCAACATCTTCGCACACACATCGCTCGTCGAGCGCCATAGGATCTCCTTTTAGTGTGTGTGCCACTGCCATAAAAAAAAATAGTTTACAAGCCCTCGCTTTTTGTAGTTTTTGGTCTTGAATAATTTTTTTATATTGAGGATCCTTTTCGACAGAAGCTATGGCAACAATGATAGCACGTGGCAAGCACAAATTATCGCTGTTATTTTAATGAATTCTTCCTCGTATGCGTTATACCGATTTACTCGACCCATACCTACAGGTTTAAATAGTTGCCGTAAGAACTGTTATATCGATTACATTTAATTGGCCATTATTAGACATTTGAATAAAAATTTTATTAATTTATCACTGTTTTGGGTCTATTTAGGTTACTGAAAGGTGCTTTATTATTTTGATTTGTTAATAAACTAAATAAATAACCAATATGAACCAAAATGGAGAAATAATTTTCAATATATAGAATGCACATATAAGCTTAGAAATTTTATAAATAAAAAACAAATCTTTAGCAATAAAGATTTTATTTTAAGAGCAGCTACTATATACACTTTATTATAGATAATTATAGCAGAGAACACAAAGAAATATTAGGTACCTATTATAATAGATATATAGTTGATATTATAAGAGAAGGTGTAGTGATTGGTTTAGTTTCACAGATGGAAAGATCTACTTATTTACCTTCTCATATCGGAATTGTATTTATTTAAAAATGACAAAAAAATAAAACGAGGCTTTTTAGACAATTTTTTTTTATAACATTTATTTAATACAACTCAATATTACAATACAATAAATACATTAATCCCTAATCAGTGCTTTAAGCTCTGGCCTCGAGCATACTAATTACAACTTTTGTGTCGGAGAGATTCTAACTAATATTTAGATACCACTTAAATAGTTTTATAAAAACATTATAATTTATTTATTCTTGTATCAACAACTTTTACAAAGCCAATAATAGATACAATCAAACTAAAAACTAAGCCTACAAACTAGGAGCATATCCTTATATATATTTCTCCTTTTATTTGATTTTTAAACACTTCAACTGAAATACAATACTACAAGGACTACAATACCTATTAAAATTATTACACAGCCTTATCAATGGAGAAATTTTATAAATATTAGTTCTAGGCGCATACATAAATAACAAATCTGTACATCTCGTATTTGCCTGACCAACTCTAAAAAGGATTCTTTTTAAAAACTCCTTACTATCAATGTAACCATTTATCAATTTATAAAGAAAATAATTACTAATATTTCTAATATTTTCCAGTACTCCATTGTACGATTTACATGCTTGCACATACGGGTTATTTAGGCCTATATTATTGTATTAGTCATTATTTTGTAAATGTTATTTTGGGACCTACTTAGTGTTATATTTACGTATATCACAACAACAATGTTAAATTAGAAATTTGTTTTGTCAGTATTGATTTTTAATTTATTGTAAAACCAGTTCAGATACAACTTTAGGTCGTCATTTACAAGCCTATTTAATGCATTAACTTCCCCACCTGTGCATACCAAAGCTGTATCATCAGCAAAAGTAAAGTACCGCGCCGAAAGTCCTGCACATCTTAAATTAAATACATATAGAAAAAAGAATAATGACCCCAGAACCGAGCCCTGCGACACACCACAATCACTGGGTAAAATATCAGTACTGTAATATCAGTCTTTCGCAGATCTACAAAAATAGTTACAAATAATTGTTTATTATCCAATGCTCTAGATATGTAATCCACAAAATCCATTGTTGCACTAGTACTGAGCAATCATATCTTCCACAAACTTCTTCGATTCTCTCTTCGAAAGCCTCTCCTGTCTTTTTACCTGGTTTACAGATAAATCTTTTGATTTTGGCTGATGAGGAGAAGGTACTGCATTACGCTTTAGATTAGGTCCTTTTTTGGATTCGTATTGCAACAATTCATGTTGCAAATTTATTTCATGGTCTTCTGACTTGAAATGTTTTGAACAAATTCTTGAGGTTTTAGTATTAAAATGGTCTTTACGGCAACAAGCAGTAACACACAGTTTTTGAACAATATTGTCTTTAAGAGAAGCATGAAATCCAGCACGTTTTGTCTGATTGTCACTCCTACAACCAGCTACAGCACAACGCATTTTTAATATGTGTAGTTTATAACTAACCTTAAAAATGTTGAGTCTTAATCACTTGCTCAATAATTAGTTATTTATTATACCTCATATAGCTTTTAAAACAACAAAATAATGTTACTATTGTACACACAAAGTCACTATTACTAAAGTCACACTAACTAATAGTTCAAAATAGTTTTAATAACCTGATTTGTTTTAAGTTTTTACACTACTGCGCAATATCATACCTGTTATTCTTTGTATCATGGGTTTGATATACACTCGCAATGACGTTCCAAACATCCTCAACTGTTACTGCCTAAAACTAAGCCAACCCTCGCCTCTTTGAAAGTCCTTACAATCGAAATCGATTCCTAATCGATCAGTAGGTAGAAGTTCCTCCGTAACATTCTGCAAAATATCGCCGATAGCCTCCTTTAGCCAGGACACAGGCTCGGTATTTTCAGGCACGTCTTTGAATTTAAACTCCGAGGTTCTCACCTGGAGATTAAATCTACGCACTTTCCTGGTAAAAATCTTTTACGATACCGAATTTTTCCATGGTTAATAAATATTTAAAAACCCTTAGCACTCACAGATCATCATCTCCTCTCTTCAGAGATAATGGATTATTTAACTAGTCAACTTCAACGGAGTAAATCTCAATATTAAGACGTACTACTGTATTACCCCGTTGTAGATCCACACCGACATTAATAATACACATAATAAAAGATCCTATTGAATAGCTAATTGCCTTTCAAACACGTCTCTTTTGTCAAATATCTGCCACGAAGCCTCAAATAAAATAAACTTAGGTTGATGTTATATTTGCTGACATGTAACAAACAAAGTATGGTACATTGAAATTGGACACTTCTAAACGTTAAATGTATCTAACAATATAATAAACTTAACAGCATATTTTACTTAAAATATCAATAAAGAAAATTAGTTTATTGAACTAAGAGGTACGAAATTCTTTGTGTATACTAGTACTGTAACAGTCCGATTTTGCCAGTGTCAAATATTTTTAAATTTCATTTATACGCCGCATTTAGAAAAAAAAGATGCTGTATTTTGCATTCATCGGTTTATTAATTCTAAGTTTATTGATTCGATTTGCTACCAATTCGCTTGAAATTGTCGCCTTTCTTAATGTAAATTAACTCTATTCTAAGTATGTATTAGCAACAACACGTTGTGACTATGTTTATTTTAGTTGATAAGCGGAGCACATTGTTATTAAGATAGCTTGGCTTATTTATATTACATTACTGTAGAACGGCCAGGGAACCGATTTATATATATTTTTTTAAGAATTCTGTTAATAAAACCTGCAAATACGCTGCAATAAACTCGTCGATTCATATTTTATTGTCGGTTTGAATATTTCATAACTTTTTGAGAACCCCTCGGTTGCTGAACTCCAATTGCCCGCCGATCATTTCTAAGATCGTTAGAAAGTTTTAGGACCTCTGCTTTTATCTTTCCACCCGGCTGTTCCTTTTTTGTAACATTCGGTTGTTAGTCCCGTAGTTGTCGATTTTAATTTTTAAAAGTTTATCGTTTTGTTAGGAAATATTCTCTGGTATCACTTGATTGCAATGCATTAGTTGTGGCTTCCGCCGTCGTTTTGCCATCCCAGTAAACGAGAACTGAATCGTTTGTTATCTTAGAATTATTCCTATTATCACTACTTGCTGATTTGACGTAGCGTTTGATCTCGTAGAAGGAGAAAGGCAAATTGACAATCGAGACTTCTTCTAAGATTACCTTTCAAGGCGAGAAGAAGGTTTGCTAGTGCAGTCAGAGACTCCACATTTAGTTTGTGATTTAATTCAACCCATTTATTGGGGATATACTGTGGTATCTCTTGGTATTTTGACACGACCGATTTTCGGGATCTACATACTGTACTGGGTAAGCATTTTCTTTGGAATTATTTTTTTTCCTATTGCCCTGGACGACGCTAATGGTTTTTTTCCTTATTTTTAGAGCCTTTCCATGTTCGTCATATAAGACCGAGACCGTCGAATCTCCCATAGGTAGCCCTCACACACGATCGAGGTAATTATTGCTACAGTTTTTTTTTGCCTAAATTAACGATTTAATTGCTTTATCTGTGTCGACCTTTTTTCTGCATAGTTCGCCATTTGCTTTGCGTCCCATATGTTATCTTATCTACTACATTTTATCAAATCCGAATTTTTATTTTAATGTAACTTTAATTTTGATGGTATGGGGAAGTTTATATTTTCTTTTAGGGGTGATTCATACCTATCGTTTTTATTCAAGTTGTCTGTACCTTAGTATCTCTTTTATTTGCTGATGGTCATTGCAAGTCCATGGTTTTTTCTGGGGGGGAATTTGTTTTATAAAGAAGATATATTTATACAAGGGGGGGGGGGGGGGGCTATGGTTTTTTATTAAAGTAAGGGGGCTTTGTCTAATGCGCACTGGGTTATTTCAGGGTTTTACTGGGAGGCTAGAAGCAGATTTTACCAGCAGGCTACCTACTTTTGCTAGCAGGCTACAAATTTCACTAGCGGGCCACAACTTCAATTAGTAGGCCACAGTTCAATTATCAGCACATCTTGACACCGAGCTATCGAGCCCTCGGCTAGTTTTCCACGGGGCCATCGAGTGGCAGTACCTGAGGCATCTATAGGTGCCCGGCGCCTCCACCAGAGTCGACGACCGGATTTGGGTATCGTGGGTAGCTTTATCTTTCATTAATTCGTTTGTTTATCTGTTTAACATAATCGCTCTTAGTTTTCCTTCTTTTAATATAACTCAAACATTGACCGCCAAGCTCTGAGATAGCTCATTAATTTTATTTTCATTAATTCACCGGTTTATCGGACCAGTTAATCTAATTGCTCTGAATTTTCTCTATTTTTAATATAAGTCAAGCATTGACCGGCTTTAAAACAGTTTCAATAATTTTATTATATTCATTCATTTATCGAGTAATATAGCATCGACAGCCACGCTTTCAATAGTTTTATTCTAATTTTACTCTTTTTATTAATTTATCGAGTCATTTGATATAATTATTGTGGCCGTTCTTTGATACATATTATTATTGCTACATTTAAAATCGGTGCAGCTATTAGCGCACTCATACCTAGATGTAATTAGCTTAGTTAACATCAAAGTGATCGCTTCGGTTAGTAGTATTTAGTACATTTAGTTGTAAGGCATACAGAACCGAGTATTAACAACAGAATTGGTGTCCGTACAATCACCATATTGTACCAATTATTAGTTAAATTTAATAGTCATTTGACATTCTTTTGTCTTGACTAACAACATTTCCATTTAACATTTCATTCCAGATAGATTGTTGCTGTGTTTTCAAAAAAAAGAACAGTAGCAAATATATTGTTCCTTAAATTTTAGATTGTGTTTTCTTGTTAAGTTAAGCTTGAGTACATTTTCATTTAATAAGCCAGCCCCATCTTCTTGTTTTCTTGTTAGGTTGAAATTAAGTACCTTTTGATTTAATAAGCGGGCCTAGCCATCCTGCACAACACTCGCGGAGCTTTTTCAGTTTAGTTGGACAGAACTGGTGGCGCTCTAACGACCCCACTACCGGGGCCGGGCATTTGTAACACGACCCTCCGGGGCTAGGCTTCTTTTTAATTAGAAATCTATATTTTTGACTTCAAGAAGAATAACGTGTTGCAGTACATCTGGGCTCATTATTGATGTGGTATGTGTCAAGATAATTTTAAAATGTTTTTAGAAATTGTGACAGGCGATGAACGTGAACTTCTGTAAAGGGATATCAATAGCGAGCGAGAATGGTGTGATAAAAATGGATTCACCTTGAATTCAAAGAAAAAACTTGCTTTGACATTTTTATGAAAATAACGTTGTAACGTACGATAAGGTAAATGATAATATAATAGCACAAATTAACGCAAAATTCAAATTTGAAGTATAAATATCAAATAAAATAAATGAAGCGCATAAAATAGATTTTGCAAACCATTCAGTATTGAAATATGTTTAAATCGTCCTGATAGTTAAGTTCTGCTTAAGTTTGGTTTCCACAATATGAAATATGGACAAGATCGATTCGAAGGATCCAAAATAAAATTCTAAGGTAAGTTTTCTTTTAATCCAATTACTGCCCTCGTCAAAGTTAAGACCATACGAAAATAGGAAAAGTAAGTCATTTTAGCAGTAAAGTAAATAGTTCACACATTAACCTCCCTTTTCCAATACATAAAGGGGATTCAACAAACAAGATAGGCAAATGAGACCCATAAATGACCAAAATAGGAGATTTTTTTTATTTGTATAGTCTTAAACGCTCGGGTCTCTCCTTTCATTTAAAAAATGAGTTAAATATAAGCAATGTTAATATTTAAAATCATTATACACATTGCAGGCTATACTCATGCTATTGTTGTATTGTTATTATGTGAAACTTGGATCTAAATAATATTTATTTCTTATATATAAGTAATAAATAAAAAGGACTTCGCCAAATTCTTATGAAAAAGTTGACATTGGCTCACTTGAGCCATGGATAGGTGTTAAAACTGATCAAAAAATTTAAAAAAGAACATATTTTAAACGCAAAAGGAACCAAATCCACAAAATGAATATAAAATCCTATTTAGATGCATATTAAATTGCTACAAAGTGTGTAAAGAAAAAGCTTCAAGGGCTAATTTTGTCCACATTCATTTGCCCACTGCTTTTAGGCACTTATCCACTAAGTAATTTACATAGGAGGTATATTATAACTTTTTGTATTGTATTGTATTCGTCAAGAACAATTATTTAGATATCAAGTAGGAATATTTACCTCCACACAGCAACAGGTATCCTTCTAGAGCTCCTGAACTTTGCGACACTCTCTAGCATCTCATCATTTATACAAGAAGGTACTAGTAGGTAAGGCGGGTATGTAGGACAAACTTTATAATTTTCGTTCGCTTTGGTGATTCTCCAAGAGTCGCCTTGAAATTGCATTCTGGCCATCTGTAATGTGTAGCAAACAAAATATTTTTAGAGTCTAGAAACTTTTCAAAATAATAAATGTATACTGTACTGTAATGTTGAATTATACAATTCAAGATATTAAATCTGCAAGTTAAAAATTCATAAAAATCATTAAGAAGGTTCCTAGCAAACCGTACAAAATTTCTGTTGACATATTCCTATTTTGTCAAAATTTTCTTGATATATTCAGTAAAAATATTACATATACATTATACAGGGTGCTACAAATTCGAGTGCATGCATGGGGATCTCGGGATATGAGTTCGGTTAAATTAAGGCAAAGTTGCGCAATTTGATGCAGTGAAATTTGAAAAATTTGAAAAATTCTGAACACTTCCGGAGATATCCGGAAAAATACGAAATTTTCCAAAATCGTTTTTATTTTTTTCTGACGTCAAAGTCAAGTATGCTTTATTGCCACAGAAAAATTCAAATAAATTTTATGGACAAAGCTAACTAAAATAAATAAAGTAACCATAGTAGGGCAAATACAAAACAAAACAAAACTTAATATATACAATAATATATACGATAAAAATAGAACAAGCAATTTTCAAATTGAAATTGGTCACGATTTAACAAAAAAACTATATTACAGAACATCATAAGCAGTTGAACTAGATCCACAGGAAGTACACAAAACGTTATTTGAAAAAATATTTTAATATAAATAACACTTTTTCATTGCCACTTTTTCCCGTCTACAAGGAGGCATTGTTAAATTTAAAATCCGATGTTTCATCTTCTAGCAACCATCATCAACTTAACTTTTTAAATACGGTCCTGGATATTTTTTGTTTTTCGTTGCGTTTTATTGTCCGTAAGACGTATCGCAAACATAAGAAGAATTCATAATTTTATGAAATATTCTATTGCATGTCACCTGTTTTTGATGCATGGATAGGTGATTTCAAAATACACAATTAACTGAGATGACAACCTCCAGTTTAATGGAAAGTGGTCTGTTAAAAAATAATTACTTGTAACTATATGGGCCACACTCACTATGACGCAACCATAAGTGCCAGGCTTATGAGTGGCGTAAAAGGCATCTATTTACCATCCAAACATGAATCAGCCACAACAATTCCATTTAGCATCCAAATATGAATTAAACACAACAATTCAGAACATATCTACTACTGTTTCCCTGTTAAACCGAATATTTACATATTTAGATATGCTAGAAAAACACATTAAAAACAGTGAGTTCGTTTAGGCTAGTCCTGTACTTGAGAAAATCATTTTTAAATATGGCCAATTTGACCCATAATTAATATATATTTCAAATATAATTTATCGCCTAGCCACTCCCGTCTTGATTATATCACGAGAGAAATGGAGCTAATAGTTACAGCTTACCTCATTATCAAACATATCCTTATCAAATGTGTATCTTTTCTGACAAGCAACCTTTATTGCTGCTTCGTCTCCACCATTTTCTTTAGCCCAAACACAATGATAAAAAGCAAATAGTTGCTCTAGTTGACAAGGCGGTTCAGCAGCTTTCGTTACTCGATCATACCAATCGAGGGACCTTTCATTATTTTCAAATGTACACCTACAACAAAGCACAAAATGTCGGTGCTGATAATAATTATTTTAAAACTAAGAAAAATCCATTTCCAAACACCAGTGACCTGTGTAACAAGAAAACCTTAATAACTAACATTAAAAACCCAACTAATAAACCGCACAGTAAGGTCTACCGGTAAAAAATATAATACCTGAAAAACCCGGACCTTTTGTATTTTTATCATTTTTTGTAGCACCTGTAATTACCGCTCCAGGTATGGTACAAAATAAAATCCTGTACTTATTTCAACTTTCGATGGTATTTTATTTTCGTTTAGTTAGTTCGTCTAAACATTTGCGTGTGAAACATAGAACACATACAAAAATAAGCCTCTATTTGAAATAAACAAAAAACAGGTAGTTTTTTAAGATTTTGGTCTCTAAAGCAGATGGAAATATCTTGAAGCCTACCAATAATCAACTATACCTACCGATACGTCCTGGCATCCTTGCAAAATAGCTGCAAATAGAACAATTCCCGAATCTCAATGGTCTCAATAAGACCTAATGGGATGTGATACTGATTTTCGCCGTTTTGCAAGTAAAGTCGATAATTTGTCACAACAATCAGACCGTCTACAGAATTTCCAGAATGAAGGACCATCTCGCCCGTTAACAATCCAAACGGAGGTGCTTTCTGAGGATCCAAGGACTGCAATGAATACATGTGGATTGACTGAACGTGGCATATAGAGTTTGGTTGATCAACAGTGTCCATCTTGACTGAAATCAAAATTAATTATCAAATTACTTGATATTAAAACAAAATCTTTTTAATAAAGAAACGTAAAATAGAAAAACCTAATACAGCTGAATATGTACAGCTATTTTTTAGGATGTACTTGATGATTGGAAACATTGCTTTTCAAATATAAAATACTCTCCATTAAATTTCGTGCAATCTTTATATATCTTCAAGTGTCCGGAATTCAAGTCTCTACATTTGGAATTTGGAACTCCGGCTATAATTGGATAGAAAGTTGGGTAAACAAGGAAACGTTTGGGAAATTTTACGATGTATACACACCCACTTCCATATCTAAACTTTATAACATATTCGAATATTTCTGTAAAAACTAGCTTTTCCGATTTTTTTTAATAGCGTTATATCAAATATTCGTATAAAACAAATTAGGGACTATTTTCTTCAACAAATTGACGTTGTCAGAATTTTTAGGTAACTAATATCAGAAATTTAGTTTTGTACATACAGACCTGGATTTTTTATTTTATTCTAAGAAGCTTTCGATGTACCAGATTTAACTACCTACCTATTAGAGACCGACCGAATTTCGTTTTCGGTTTTAGGCCAAAATATCCTTTTCGGCCGAAAAAAAAAAAACTTTTCGGCCGCGAAGCTGAAAAAAATTATTGGTGGTCTCGTCTCTGGTCGCTCTTGCTGGCCGACCAGGATGACTGCACCATGGCAGCATGATGGGGATGATCGTCGAACTTCGAGGAACACAATGATAATAATAAAGCGAATACGAATCGAATAAACGATATATGAGGAATGGCGAGGCATTTGCCAGAAGCCAGAATGAGATTTGATTTTTTATTTGTATTCTTATTGGTTTTTATCTGAAATTTAAAGTGGTAGCTGGTGGCAAGTGATAACTGTGAATTTAGGTAGGATTTACTTTATTTTTCTTTTAATATTTTACGTTATATGCTATTTATTTAGTATTTAATACATAATAGTATAAGACAGCGTTAAACATACTAGTGCTATATTTAACGCAGTGTTATTATTAAATTATTATTATATTATTATTATTATGTATTCGGAGATTTGGACTATTGGGTAAATTTTTCGTTTCGTCATCAATACAATAAACTTTTACGAGAGGCTAATTCACCCAGACCGTACCGACGTTGCCAAATTTCAGTCCGGTTTATTTTGGTATTTGGCGGGATACCTAACCTTAAACTTAAATAATAATAATCTTTGACGAGGCAAGGGACTATCAGTATTTTGTGTATCAGAGTAATAGTAAAAGTTTTCACTGTGGCGAAAACTATAATTAAAAATAGAAACTTGTTCAGTAGCGTTTGCAACATGCCTGTAATGTGTACAGTATGTGAAAAGCTCTTCTCTACACAATAGTCACATAATAGACATTTAAGAGAACTTGATCATTTGGAGCCGAAGCCAATTACATATGGAAAAGAAAGTGTTTAGACTTATAGGTGTACTGAACAGCAGTGTGATAATGCATTTCCCACCAATAAACGATTAACGGACCATCTGGAAGTGGTCCATAAAATTAAGTTTTTAAATCAAGCTTTAGTTATGAGAAGTATGAATGCTAAGTTTTGTAAGTTCAGCATGGGTACCAATAGGTACCATACCTATATATGATTTTTTTTTCTATATATGAATACCTTTCTCAGAGTGAGTAGTGGTACTAGTAATTACTATACCATTGTCATTGTTTTATTTTACTAATATAATAGCTTTTATTTATTTTTACCAGAACTCGAGAATTGGAAATCAAGCATTGAAAAGCTAAACAATTGCTATTACATCATAAAGAGTAGACACTTCAGTACAAATGATGAAATCATTTATTACAATTGCAATAGAAGTAAAACAAGTAAGTTGGGTACTTGTACTAGCAATATCTAGTCTTTAATTATAGGAGCAAATACTATTTTTTTCATTCTAGGCATAATTACAATATTTTATTACAAATTTGGTTAATAATTTTAGGTTATTTAGCAAAACACGGTGAACAGAGGCGCAGATTGCAGAAAAGTCAAGGATCTTGCAAGATTGGCCACTCATACACAAGTCAGATTAAAGTGATAAAAGAAAATGGAAATATTTCTGTTGAGTGGCAGAAAAAGCACTATGGTCATGTTTTCGATTTGCAGCATATCAGTTTACCAAAAGCAGAAAAGAATACTATTGCTTCGAAACTTGTTCATGGAGTAACACTACAAAGGTAAAAATTAGACGAACATAATATAATAGTTGTTAGTAGGATCGCTGTTTAATACACAGTAAGTAATATAATTTAGTAAGTGTAACTTACAGGGTCCCACATAGTTAGTACTTATGTAATTTTCTGAAATATTATGTATGATCCCTAATGCTCTATGGAACTAAAATTTATTTAATTATTTTTTTTAAAGTATTTATAATCCTTAAAAATAATATTTTTTTTAATAGAATTTTGGATTCTAAAGAGTTGATTTATTAACTTCAAAAGACATCAGAAATATTAAAACAAGCTACAGTGTTGAGTCAAAAGATGGCAAGAGAAGCTCAAATGATGCGTTTTCAGTTGATCTGTGGGTACAGGAATGTCAAGGTTCAGAAGAAAACCCAGTTCTCTATTACAAACCGCAAGGCATTGAACAAGGAGTTCTAAAAAAACAAGACTTTTGTTTGATTGTGATGAATATATTTCAAAGACAGATGCTTAAGAGTTTTCCAAGTATAATTACAGTTGATGGTACGCATGGGCTTAAAGCATATGATTTTGAGATGACCACTGTTATGGTTATTGATGAGTTTCACCACGGCTATAATGTTCTCGAACAGAAAAGATACAATAATACAGACAATATTCTTCAGTTATATTAAGGCGGCAGTGGGTATGGTAGATATTTTAGATCTTGTCCGGAAATTATTGTTTTTTTCATCATTTAAATAGAATGTTGTACTTTGTGTAAACAACAAATAATTTTTTTGCACATAAACACCTCCATTGTAGGCAATAATATATGTATACTCTATTTCGAAATGGTGCGGAGTAATAAAACCTACTTATAAATGCAAAACGCTAACAGAGTGGTCAAATAAATTTTTGTGATTTCTAAATATTTAGCCACAGCTGTTATAGCCTGCTGTATTATATTTTAACCATTCCACCCTGTTTTGTATGGCAATCCCGCTGCAAACAATAGGCTTTATTAGCAAAGGGGCCATTTTCTACCTGCAGTAGCGTACGTTTGGGTATTTAATTTAAAATACCTGTTTTACCTAAGTACTTTTATTTATTCACTTATTTATGTATATTCAAAAACAGTTAGTATTACTGTAACATTTTATCACATATAATATTTATATAATAAGGTATAAGAATTGCGATTTTGTGTAAACAGTTATGTAGAGAACTATGGTATATCATTTTCGTCGTCAGAAAAATCCGTCGAATTTTCGTCATGTTCCAAGGATATAATTAAAGGCTCTACAATTAGGTCAATTAAATGGTCTAGTTTTCATATTTTTTCTTCTTCTTTTATAACATGCTCAATACACTTACGCCATTTTTCAGAATCGACATTTTTTAAAGATTCCTCAAAGATAATTTTAACATCTTTCATTTTAAACGTCGTGTTTCTCCTTGCTACATAACTTTTTACTTGGGCCCAAACAAGTTCAATGGGATTTAATTCGCAATGATACGGAGGCAGACGAAGAATAGTAATATTTCGTTTCTGTGCAATTTTGTCAACTACATACTCGGTGAAACGAGCTTTATTTGAGGACACTATGGACAACAGTTCCTTTTTCACCATACTTTCATCAAATGGTATGTTATTCTGTCTAAACCACTGAATAATATCCGCTTTTCTCCATGAATTAGTTGGTATTCTGTCAACTTTTCTGGAATGATAACTCGCATTGTCCATCACTATCACAGAATTAGGTGGAATGAGATCTAACATTTGTTCAAAATATTCTTCGAACACATCGCCATTCATGTCTTCATGGTAATCGCCAGAATGATTTGACTCAAACATTAACAAACCGCCCTCAACAAAACCATCAACACTTCCAAGGTGTGTAATAATCAGTCGCTTTCCTTTCCCAGATGGTGGTTTTAGTCCGGTGGACCAGCCTTCTAAGAATGCTTGACGAAAACTTGAAATATTTTTGTCTTGCCAAATCTTCCCAACCGTATATCCTTCATTAAGCCATGTTTCGTCCAGATAATAAATCTTTCTATTCTCACTTCGAAACTGCTTTATCTGTCTTAAGTAATGTCTCCTCCAGCAAATAATTTCATCTTTTTCGATTAGGAGCGATTTTCAGCTTTGTTTTTCCCAGCTGAAATTCATTTGTTTTAAAGTTGTCCACAATTTCTTCCTGCTTATCGTTGGAGACATATTTTGGTCTTGCTTCAAGGCTCCTAAAATTTTGTCGATGGTTGGTATTTCCTTATTAAAATAAAAGGAATGTACTGTTCTTCTAATTATAAGTTTGTAGTCTTCATCGATAGGCACCGTCTTTCTTCCTGAAGATGGTATAGGTGGTTTTACAGCTCCACTTTTTCGTTCACACCTTAATTTATATATCGACGTTTTTGAAACACCCGTCATTTGCGAACACATTTCCACCACAGTATCAACGCTATACAGAGGATTTTGATGTTTGAGGGCGTCATATACATTAAGAACAATATTCTTTTCGTTAACAGAAAATGGACATTTGCTCCCTCGTTTCACTGGAGAGAAAACTGAATTAGCCATTTTAATTGAAACTATGAAATGAAACAAACACACTGTGTCTTCTTCGGAAGAACAAATATAACTGAAAAATTACAATTACTTAAACTTTAGGGTATGCATACAAAAAATCGTCAAATTTGAATGTTTACAATAGTAATAAAAAAAAAACCTAAGTGTGATAAATATAATGCTGGGAAAGTCCGAGTATTAGGACAGGTAAACGTTTAAAATATGTACGTATATGTACGTAATTATGTACGCCTATGTATCAGCCATCAGAAAATAATTTATTACTTCGCATCATTTCGAAATAGAGTATAGATAGACACAAAGGCAAGTAGCTACATACCTAAAAAAGATTGTACATTAATTTCCGGACTGTATATGTAAGTCAACTAGGGGTCTATCTCATTATAATCATCAGGTTTTCTTTTTTTAGGTGTATTAAATTGTAGAATAGTTGTTATGTCAGATATGGCTGAATGCTATTTTAATGCTTGGGTGGTGGTAATGGGTGAAGGTCCTAATCATTTATTCTGCTCTTGGCATGTAGACAGGGCGTGGCAAAAAAAATTAAATAAGAAAGCTGATAAAGAAAAACGTTCTGAAATATACAAAATTTTAAAAACGTTACAGCACGAAACTTCATCTACAAATTTTATTACAGCCTTAAATAATGCAACATGTGTAATGATCAGTCAAGTAAGAATTTTGGAGAGTATCCTAAAAATATGTATAGCCAAAACTTTAGGAAATCACACATGAACACAATCATCATATACTCTGGATATTTTAAATTTCGCGCCTTAGTGTCATTAACATTTGGCAACGTCGGTACGGTCTGGGCGAAATAGCCTCTCGTAAACTTTTTTATGAGTAATAATAATAATAATAATAATGAATTACAAAATAATAACCATAATAATAATTAATAATATTATTTATTTCTTACAGACTACAATGTCCAATAAAAAAAATCCTATATGGGAGTTTTTCGAGAAATTAGAGAATGAAAAATCCAAGGCAAAATGTAAAATTTGCGAAAAACAATGCTCTTTGGGAAGTGACAAGCCAAAGCTGCTAACTGTTTCTGGCCTTAAAAGCCATTTATCTACCCCCCATCAAGAACAGAATCGTCAGTACCTTAAAAGAACACATGATCATATCGATAGGGAAAAAGCAGACGACAAGAAAAGTCGATTAGAAAATAAATCAAATATTCTTCAACCGTCTATTAGTGATGTTTTGAATAAAAAATTGTCCCGGCCGTGGCCAGATGATCACGCCATATCTCGAGCAATCGACAAAACTTTGATGGATATAATTTTCGTTGATATGATGCCATATTCATTCGTTGAAGGGGTTGCTTTTAAGCGTCTCAATTTTGCAGCTCCTTCCAGCACTTGCAGATACTGCTTTAAAAGTGAGAAATACTTTCGCACTTCCCTGATGCCTGCCACTTAGGATAGGTTAGATAAAAAAGTATGTGATTTAATTGCACAGGCGAAATGGGTTAGCTTCACTACAGGTGTCTGGAGTAATCCCGCAAAATCATGTTCCTTGCTCAGTTTTACATCGCATTTTATTTTGGGGGCCCAGCGCCTGAAAGTAGTGCTTGGTGCCACGGTTTTAGAAGAAAATCACACCGGGGTTTATATCCCAACGAAATTACTTGAGATTGCCAATAGTTACATTATAACTGATAAGATTCAATTATCAGTTAGAGACAATGCAGCTAATATGGGAAGTGCAACAAGAATTGCTTCATTTACTTCTCTAGGCTGTGTAGCACATACACTTCAGTTAGTCATTAACGATGCTATTCTGTTTACAACAAGATATGGAGAAGTTAATAAAAAAGTAAAGAAAAATTGTGGGCCATTTCAAACGCTCAGCAGAATTGCAAAAGACCTGCTCGTCGCCTCAACATACCCTGGTTCAAGACATTGAAACCCGATGGAATAGTACATTTCTTATGTTGGAACGTCTAGTTGAACAGAAAATGCAGCGAATCTATTCAGCGTCGAATATGGCGCCAGACTGTAGCGAATGGGTTATAATGGAAAACGTCGTCACAGTCCTTAAAATTTTTTTATCAGGCAACATTAGACTTATCTTATGACTCTGCTTGCGTGTCAATAATAATACCTTTGATTGCAATGCTAGCATGGAAACTCAAACCTCTACCTGAAACTCCTGAAAGTAATGAGAATGAGCCTAACCCAATAGCAAGGAATCTAAAGGAAAATTTGTTAGCTTCTTTAAATTCAAGGTTCTCATATGTAAAAAATACTTCACACTTCAACCCTACTCGACCCTCGTTTTAAAAAGAAATATCTCACTTCAGACGAAAGCGAGGAGGCAAAAAAAGAAATTTGGATTTTTTGATAAAGTTGCATTCAGATAGCTCTAACCATAGTAATTCTTCTAGTCCATCCCGTTCCAGTGCAGCCACTGGTGTTACAGACCATCTTAATGTAAGTAGCTGCAGCAAAAACAGTTCTGGATCTCTATGGAAAGCACACGATTCTCCAGATCACGTTGACAGTTCTGCTGACGAAGATAAAATGAACATTTATGAACCAGCTCTCAATTCATACCTCTCCGAATCAAGACTAGATAAGGTTGCTGATATTTTTACTTATTGGAACAGTAGCCCATTTCCAATATTACAATCAGCTGCCTTAAAATATTTATCTGCTCCGCCATCTAGTGTTTCCAGCGAGCAACTGTTCAGTTCAGCAGGACAAATTTATGCGGATAGGCGCAGCATTCTGTTGCGAACATGCGGAAAATTGTTTTTTCTAGTTGACAATATTCGATTGTTTAATTTTAATTATTAGCAATTACTAAATTATGTAGTTAACTAATTAGTAATATTAGTATAATATTTTTAGTGTACGTGTATTGGTTTATAGTTTATAGATTTTATTAGTTTAATTTAAGTTTTTTTTACAAATCGGTTGTAGATTGTAGCATTGAACTTATTTTTATAGCGAGTTAGAAACTTAGAAATTCTATTATTATTTTTCATATTGAATTGAATGAAATTGAATTTCATCTCTCAGATATCAACAATATCAGATATCATAGCTGTTTGCTGTTATAATATTATGATTATGTATTGTGAATAAAACCTACACCTTATATACATTTTTTATTATTTAGTAATTTCGCAACTGGTTCTAAAATTTTTAATTTGAAATTTATTTTCTTTTTCGTTTTCGATTTTACACCGAATTTCGGTTTCGGTTTTCGGCCAAAAAGGAACTTTATGCCGAATTTCGTTTTCGGTTTTCGGCCGAAAAAGAACTTTATGCCGAATTTCGTTTTCGGTTTCGGCCGAAAAGAGAAAACGGTTTTCGGTCAGTCTCTATTACACTTATTAACAAATTATTAGAACTAGAGTTAGTCCATAAGAAATAAGGTGTTAAGCAGAGATATTTGGTTCGTGGTCTTTTATGGGAGAACTGAGGAGTTATCGATAAGTATACAATTTTTAGTTTCCTTACTATGGAGCCAACGACACTTTCAAAAACTCATAACGCCAATTTCTACAACATGTAATTTGGCACAGCGGACTCTGCGTGGCGACCTATATTATTTGATGGAGCACAGTCTGTACAGTATTGTTAGAGCAAAAGTACATCAACACCACGGATCCTATTAAACCAATAAGAACCAGTCTTTTAAGCGTATACAATATTCAAATTGATCCTTTAGAAAGC
>MU189534.1:9557-50930 GCA_016904865.1 Pissodes strobi | reverse complement strand
ATTTAATCGAACTTACTCAATAACTGCTTATCAATACGGAATTAAAACGCAATCGGAGACGCGATTTTAAAAAAATAATTATTGTTGACAGTGTCCACTGACAGCTTTATGTTACATTACTATAGCAACAACCTGTGCCTATTCACCGACACCGGTCTATGCCTTGTGAACCCACATCTTTAATAATTATTATTACTATTAAAAAGAGATGTTTTTGCACTAATTTGTCGACATCTGAAGAAAAAACAGCATATTTTATTTGGAGGAAAAGTTACTTTTCATGGCTTGCTCTCTATTACCAGCCTCACTCTGTTCGGCTGTTAAACACAAGCGCGCCATGAAAAGTATCACTTTTCCTCCTTATAAAATAATATACTATTATTCCTTCATCGCTCAGTGTTTTTAGAATTTCCGCAATAATTATGTCAATTCCAGGGGATTTATTCTTTGCAAGTCTCTTGATGGCTGCGTGTACTTCCTGTAGCAGTATGCCGGGTTCTTCGTCCCAATTGGTAATATTTGGGGTTTCAATCTGTTCTTCACTGTAGAGGTTTTCACAGTATTTCCTCCAGATTTCGGTGATCTCGTCTAGGTCTGTTTGTAGGTTGCCGTTGGTATCGCAGATCGCCCAGGTGCGAGGCTTGAATTTACAGGTTATGTATTTTATTTTCGCGAACGCATCTTTCGGCTGTGTGGTATTGGCATGTTGTTGAATTTCTTTGCAGATATTGTTAGGGTGGTCATTCTTGTCTTTTCTGCAGTTTGCCTGAATGAGCTTTGAAAGTTTGCTATTGCTTGTTGGTAAGGCCGTTGGTTTTGAGTTTTCTCCTAGTTTCAACTATGTCAAGCGTGCTATCAGACATTCAATATTGTTTCTTGACAGGTTTGATTTTCGGTTGTGTTGCCTCTAGCGTTGATATTATTGTGTGTTTTGTGTCCATCCACATCTTGTTTGGATTTGCGTATTGTTTTGGCAGTATATTGATCTCGATCTTACGATCCAAGGCAGTCTTGAAGGAAGCTTCATCCAATATCAGTGGTACCTTGGATTTTGGGATTGATCTCCTGCATGCTTGGAGTTTTATTCGGGATTTGCATACTAAAAGTTGGTGATCCGATCCGCAGTCAGCCCCCGGGAGTGTCTTTACCGATAAAAATGGATGTTCGCCAGCGTCCCCTTATTAATATGGAGTCTATCTGGTTCTTGGTCTTCTTATCTGGTGAGGTCCAGCTGAATAGATGGCGCATATGTTGTTTGTATACTGTATTCGTGATGCAGTAGTTATTGTCAATGCAAAATTGTATCAGTCTTTCACCCCTATCGTTTCTAGTTCCTATGCCGTATTTCCCCACATGGCGCAGGTGATCGTCCTCGCGCGTACGCCCAATCTTGGCATTTAGATCGCCCAGAATTATATATATAGTCAAGGTTTCGAGGGAAGCATAGAAGTTTTCCACTTTCTCGTCACTTGCTTCTGTTGTAGGTGCATATACTTGGATTATGTTAACATTGCAGATTATGCGTTCGCTCACAGCTATATATCCGGTGACTACGTTGTTTAGTCGATTAGATATCATCAATGCAACACCTCCGTAACTTCGGTCTTCCAAACCGGCAAAAAACACTTGGAAATCCTCCGCGCACAAATGACCACTGCCTTGCCAGTGTGTCTCCGCAATTCCTGCAGTCTCTATATTGCAGCGTTTAAGTTCATTTTGCATTATCTTGCCAGTCTGCAACAGTCCTCGGACATTCCAGGTTGCTATACGGGTTCCTTCTCTGGTCGCAGATTTTCCATGTGGAGTCCAGCGGTCCCTTGCCACATGGCCAGTAACTAATTTCACACTGTCTACCCCGGACGAAGAACAGCGCCGCGCCGGTCGTTAGTCGGATCGCCCGACGAAAAAATCCCAATAGAAATCCACATTTCATTTATGTTTTCATGGGAGCATAGTGCAGTAGGTTCCCGTGTCTTTCTGCACCGCAGTGTTCCAGCCGATATAGTCGTTCCACAACTACGCCTGGAAGTGTTCTTCAATAAGCCGTACGGAAGTAATTCTTCGACCGCCATATATCAGTGTTGATAGAACTGCTGCCTCCAACTAGATCCTCGCCACATCTGGCTACCCTCATCTTAGTTTCGCTTGTAGGTCGGTGCAGTTGCCCGATAATCTCCAAAGTCATGGAACGTGTAGTCAATCAGCAACTGCTCAAATACCTCGAGAACAACAGAATAATCAGCGATAATCAATACGGCTTTCGCAGAGAGAGATCGACCGGAGATATACTAAGTGACATAGAAAAAGGAACACCTAGTATATGACTTCTGATTTCAATAATTTTTTGTGTATAAATTCTTTACAACTCTTGAAAGAAATGATGAATATTTCAGCCTTATCAGACCAGGGATTTTTTGCATGCATTATTTTTTTATCAAACATTTCAAATTTCATATACATAAATTTAGTCCCATTTAACTTTGTTTAGTGACTTGTTTTGCTTTAGTTAAATTCTTAGTGAAACGTTATTATGCCTCCTATAAGAAGACGTGCCAATTTTACTCAGCTTAGTGAATTTGATAGAGGTTGGATAGTTGGTATGAGACAGGCTGGATTGGCCATTCGAGAAATTGCCAGAAGGTTGAACAGGAGCAGCCATACAATAACAAGATGTTGTCATGCGTGGTTCGTAGAAGGGCGCCAAAGGCGAGCTAGGGGGACAGGACGTCGTAGAAGGACCACAGAGCGTCAAGATCGCTTTCTCCGTCTCTTGGCATTAAGAGACCGTTTCGCAACCACAAGATCCATAGCTAACCAGTGATTTCAAGACAATGGAAGGCTAATCCATATGCGAACAGTCTATCGCAGAATAAGGTCCTTTGGACTTTTTTCTTTTAGACCACACTTAGCCCTACCTTTGACGGCAGATCACCGTCGGCAACGCCTACAATGGTGTAGAGATCGGCTACATTGGGATGTTCGTTGGAATTCCGTCGTTTTTAGTGACGAATCCCGATTTTGCTTGGGTGGTCATGATGGTAGGGCAAGGGTTAGAAGACGTCGTGGAGAAAGGCGCTATCCTGAATTTTTTGTAGAGAGGCACGTACACCGCACTGTGGGTGTTATGGTTTGGGGTGCCATTTCTTATGGAAGCAGGTCACCTCTAGTCTTCGTCAGAGGCAATATGACAGCTCGGCGCTATATCGAGGAAATCGTAGATCCCTATTTACTACCATATCTAAGAAATCTTGATGCTCCCATTTTCCAACAAGATAATGCACGTCCACATGTTGCTAGGGTTACTTTACAACATTTCCAAAAGTCTCATGTTAATTTGTTGCCATGGCCCCCAAGATCTCCCGACCTATCACCTATTGAGCATATATGGGATATGATGGGTCGGAGATTGACTTCATTGGCAGCCCATCCACAGACCATGGAGGCACTACGACGTGAGGTTCAGCTAGCATGGGATGAGTTGCCTCCGGACGGAATCGATCATTTGATAACATCAATGCCCAGGCGCCTGAATGAATGCGTGCAACATCGGGGTGCCTCCACACATTATTAGCTATAGTAACCAAACTCCTGTGTATTTCCATCTGATTTTTTCATCACTTGTATAAATTAGCAAATAGAATAAAATTATAAAAGAAAATCTAAATTGGATCATTATTTCTGGGTGTTCCTTTTTCTATGTCACTTAGTATATTTTGGCATATGCCACTCATATATGGAGCTGGGCAATTGAGAACTACGGAGAGTCTCGAGCGATTGCGTTGGATATTTCGAAGACATTCGACAGAGTTTGGCATGACAAACTGCTCAACCAATTGCCGTCCTTCGGACTGCCAGTCCAGCCTCTCTCTGCAGCTGGCTTGCCAGTTTCCTTAAGAACCAATCTCTGCACGTTGCAGTTGATTGACACATCTCAGACACATTCACCATTAATGCGGGCGTGCCTCAGAGCGCAATCCTTTCACCAGCTCTGTTCCCCATCTATATTAATGACCTGCTGACTGAAACGAATAATCCTGTTTACAGTTCTGCAGATGACAGTACCCTTGTCTCCCAATTTGGATCAGAAAATCCTTTACCAGCGACTGAGACTTATCACCGCAGACAGGAGCAGATTACAGCAATTAATCAAGATCTGGAGAAAGTTCAAACTTGGGACGACAGAAATTTGGTCCAGTTCAATGCAGCAAAGACCCAAGCAGCCACGTTTACCAAGAGGGCCAATACGGCGGGCCCTGACATCATTATGGCAGGATCGACCATTCCTTCATCCTCGTCAATCGGACTGCTGGGTGTCTCGGTCAACAGCAATATGTCCTGGCATGACCACGTTGCTAACATCGCAAAATCAACCTCCCAAAAGCTTGGTGCGCTATTTCGCAACGAAAAACTGTATACACCGCAGCAGTTGCTCTTGCTCTACAAAGCGCAAAAAATAAGACCGTCCTTAGAATATTGCTCACACATCTGGGGTGCCACACCAAAGCACACCCTAAAGCTGCTGGATTCCATTCAGAAGAGAGCTGTGCGTTTTGTCGGCGACCCGGAGTTGACCCGGAATCTGGATAGTTTGGAACACCGCGACATGTGGCCGAGATGTCCCTATTTTACATATACTTTCACGGCAGATGTTCCCAGGATTTTGCCCGCCTCATCCCGCCCCTGGCAACGCCTGCCAGACAGTCACGACAGACGGCAAGAGCGCACCAGTTCGTCGTACAACTGGAAACACCTAGAACATCGCTTTACAAGAACTCCTTTGTCTGGCGCACTGCATCACTGTGGAACTCACTCCCAGGACATCTGTTTCCCCCGAATTACAACCTACAACTATTGAAGAAACGTGTCAGTCAATATCTTCGCGCACGCACCGCATGTCGAGCGCCATAGGATCTCTCTTTAGTGTGTGTGCCTCTACCATAAAAAAGCTAGTTCTCAGTTTCAAACTGTCTGATCATAATATGTTAAATAAGGAGGAACTTATCATTTCAAAAAGATCGATCTTTTTCAATACTTTTTGCATGTAATGATATATATTTGTGCATATTGTACACAAAAATAATATTTCCCTTCCAGAGTTTTATTTTTCCCTTTGCTGGTTTGGCTAATTTGCCAATTTTT
Source organism: Pissodes strobi (assembly GCA_016904865.1). NCBI lineage: Eukaryota > Metazoa > Arthropoda > Insecta > Coleoptera > Curculionidae > Pissodes > Pissodes strobi. The sequence goes on along the minus strand of MU189534.1, from coordinate 45,791 downwards.
GGAACCGCTACCACCGAACATTAACTAGACTGGAAGGTCCACTCTCAGTCGGCACTTTTGATGTAGCGCTTACAAAGGCGAGACGCCAGACTTTAGACGAAACGGGGTGAAACGTGGCACGAGGCCTGAGCGGTTAACCAGTATTTCATCAGGATCCGGCTTAGAGTGAACCTTCTAGTCTATTGTTAATGTTCGGTGCGGCTACCAAGAAATGTAGGTCTTTAAGATTGGCAACACTGGTCGAATAATTCGTTTATGAAGGATATATAGTACTATCTAGACAAATCATTTTATTATCTAACCGAACCGTTTATTTCGTTCCCGTGCATTTTAAATTAGTTTCGACAGAGCTACAAAAGAATACGATCGTTTCGTTGTTTTTTTTTCGGTGGGAAAATTTCTCTCGCAATTTCCAAATGGAATGATTGTATGTAAAAAACTGGTTGTGCAAAATTTAAATATCTTGAATTTGTTTATGGTAATGAATAATGTATAACCACAAAACTAGCATTTATAGATATATACAATCCGATCAGGGTTATCGATTTGAACGATGGTTTTATTATTGTCGATATATAAAATTATTTTTTGTAATTTCGGGACTAAAATGTGTATATACTACGGTTACTTTATACTAATATATTATTTACTTCATTGTCATGAATTAAAATTATCATTCAAAATTTCTAATAATTGCATTGTGAAAATAAGAAGGAACCACCAGCGCAGCTGACAAAAGAAGAGTTAAAGTTGTTTGTCATCTGTCAAACTTAAATTTTATCGAGAAACTGTCAATCAGGGTTGCCAACCTCTTTAAACCATAATTATCTTTTTCGGAAACGCGGATTGTAATGGGAAGCTAAAAATTCTGCTGTTTTGTCATCTCATTGGAGATTGATGTTTAAATTTAGTTTATCTAAATTAGTATCTATATAAATTTATAACTTGAAAAATATGTAAAGATAGATAATTGATATTTTGTAGTCTTAACTAACTGACATAATCTAACCATTTAGTAAGTATCCGTTTATCTCAATTGTCGTTGCGACACACTCTGATCAATTAGGTTTCAAAACGACTAAATTAGCCGCGAAAAGAAAAAACTAACCAATTAGAGGCGACTGCGTTTCTTGCGGGTTCCTCAGCAAACCATTGACCATTACCGGTTTTTATCTCCACTTCTTGAAGTGAATTATCATTTTAGTTCGTTTCGTAAGAATTGGTAGTTTAGATTTGTTGTTTTGAAACTTTTTACTTGATTGCCGTTCCTGATGACCACATAGCTGTTGCCAAATTAAGGCTAATTTCCTAGAAATTGGGCCTCGGCTAAAATGTAGAACAGAAGTGTATATTTTAATATTTGTGCGACATTGCATGCGATGATCCCAAAGCACTTATAAGAAGAAGATTATTTTTGTTTATCAAAGCTTAACTTATTGGCTGTGAAATTATTTTTTTTAATCTTTATGGTACTTAACCATTTTTTTTGTGGCTTCGCTAAAAGATATCACTAGGATCTAATAGTAACTTTTCGGTAGCTTTTGTTCATGATTTTGATATATACCGGGTAACCCAGATTCAAAGTGACCTCTTGTAACTTGTAACAAATTTGATACATGGGAATATTAATATAAGTGCAAAGTTCAATCAATATTGATTATTTTGGAAATATCGATGGCATTATTTGCGGTTTAACCCAAAGTGCATCCATATTTTCATTTTAAACAGCATTCTGCATATTTTTTTGCGTATTCGTATTCTGCTTTATATTATCTTTTTAACGATGGGGCACAAGTTGACATCTGGCCGCTACAGGGGCCATTTTCAAAAAATCAAAATGGCCGCTTTGTGAGGCTTTCAATGACATAATTTAAAATGTAAGTATTCTAATATTGCTATGCATTTTTTCACTAGTTCTGTTACTCTTCAATTTGGAAACTTAAAAATGTTATAAAAATTGCAATTGTATTTTTATAACATGCCATATTTTATGTTTCCAAATTGAAGGGTATAGCAGAACCAGTGAAAAAATGCATAGCAATATAAAAATAGATACATTTTTAAATCTGTCATTGACAGACTCACGGGCGGCCATTTTGATTTTTTGAAAATGGCTCCTGTAGCGCCATGTTTAAAACAGATGTCAATTTGTGCCTCATCGTTAAAAAGAAAATATAAAGCAGAATACGAAGACGTAAAAAAATATACAGAATGCTATTTAAAATAAAAATTTAGATACACTTTCGGTTAAACCGGAAATACCATCGAACTTCTAATATTTCGAAAATAATCATATTAATACATATTACCATGTATCAAATTTGCTTCTAAATTAAAATAAAAATTCAATTATGCATTAAAAAACACACAAAATAAACAGAGGAAATTATATAATTTTTGTTGAAATAATCAAATATTTGTCATTGATAACCTCAAAAAGCGGCCATTTTTTTTAAATGGCTCCAGCAGCGATGTCCTTACTACAAATGTCAACTTGTTACCTGTCATTAAAAAGGAAATTGACAGCAGAACACAAATATATGCAGGGTGCTATTTAAAGTCGAAAAATTGAGTTGATATTTCCAAAATAATACAATTTTACACTTATATTAATATCCCGAATAACAAAATTTTGTTTAAATTAACAAAATTACATTGGATCCTGGTCAACCGGTATAAAATCCCTTGAAATTAGAAAATTGAGCTTACTTAATACGATTAAATGCCGATTTTATCACCTAGTGTTTTAAATACCCGAATTTTGGGTAAAAAGCCTTGCACCGGCAACACTGTTTCTCCAAGATTGTCGCCACTAGTTTTCTATATTAATTTGTGTTGTTCACATTGGGCGATTTTGGTTAATAAATATGCATAAATAAAATATACAGGTTTATTATAATTTTTGATGCTTTGATTTTAAAGGGGATGCAGATTTTAAATGCTTGTTTCGCTAATATTTTGCATGAAAAAATCAATTTGAAAAGAGCTTGGAATGGGCATTTTCTCGATCATTCTTCCTTACAATATTGTCAAATGCTCTACAAAGTCGCACAGCAGGTTAGAAAACCAAAGACGAAACAAATCTAACATACCATGGTGGCATCTTAAAACCCGATGTTATTTCTTTCAAATTTCTATCAGCACTTGCTCTCAATCTAGTTCCAGATACTCTATATAATGTTAGTGCAGCACAGTAGTTTAAGGTATTTAGGTCTTACATTGATGATTGATGTTATCTCTTCAATCTATTCTGGTAATATCCTGGTCTTCATGGCATGAAGGGCCAAAGTCATTATTTATTATTATTATCATTAACCACGCTACTCAGCTTTCGCTGATAACGATTTAGCCTGATTACTAGGCTGGGGTAACCTGGTGGAAAAACAATTTAGTTCCTCCCACTCAGGCTCCGTTCAGGAATTTGCGGGTTATATGGCATGTCTGAAGTATAAATGCCTTCTGCGCGTATCCCATTATGTTCTGGGATAATCCGAGATCCTGAAGATTTTTAGGGAGTTTCTTCGAAGTGATCCCTTCAGTCGATATTACTAGTTGGATTATGAAGACTTTAGTCAGTTGCCAGATGTTCTTCAGCTCTACTGCAAGGTTTTCATATTTTGTAACTTATTCTGTCTCAGTTCTTCTGACGTTATGAGATAGCTATGTCAATGATGGTTCCAGTCTTGTTCTCCTTATCTATGATGACAATGTCCGGTCTGTTGTAGTCCACCGTTCTATCTGTTATTATAGGTCTGTCCCAATACAGTACCGCTTTATCTGTTTCCAATACTGCTTGGGGCTGGTATTTGTAATACGGTGAGCATATTTGAAGGAGTCCGTTCTTGAGAGCCAGCTGTTGGTGGATGATTTTGGCCACTTGATTGTGACATCCTAGGTATGCGCTATCTGCGAGTGATCTACAACCTGCGATGATATGCTTCTATATTCACCCACCGCCCCACACTTCCTACATTTGTCCTCTACGTCCAGTCTTGGACAATGTTTTTCATAGTTGCGAGTGCTAATAACTCTGTCCTGAATGTTATTGAAGAAACCTTCGGTTTCTGGGTAGCGGTAACCGGCGCCGAGCCATGCTAGTGCGTCGGCTTATCGGCGTTGTCCGCTTTTAGACTTCTTGGAAACTTACCATGTAAGTTGGCTTGATCTTCCTGCCTTGAGCTTATGTCGAACTCGAGATTGCGGTGTTGTAGATTCAGTGGCGTATATCCTCGATCCTCCTAGGCTGCTATTCTCATCAGACCATCTTCGGATCTTAGCAATTATTGCCGTATGTTCTTCTCCTGGGTTCTGCAGAACTTGTAGATGTTCATCATACCTCGACCACCGCTTGTTCGGGGAAGGTATAGCCTCTTAACTGATGCATTGGTGTGCAGACATCGGAATTTGGTCGCCGGTATAGCCTGTCGAGTCCATTTAGGTGAGGTACGCATCCGAGTCATCAGACCACTTAAGCATACGAAAGCTGTAGGTTAGACAGGCACTGCCCAGGTGTTCAGAGCGGTGATCTGGTTCCTAGATAAAAGTTTGGTGTTCAGAACCTTGAGTACTCTCATCTTGTACTTCTCGGAGAACATATTCTTTAGGTGCGTGTGGTCGATATGTTGGTTCTGAGGCATTCCTAAATACTTGTATGTATCTTCGGGATGTCAGTTCTCGATATCCTGGTATTGATCTTCTTGGATTTCCACGGCGCCCCATCCACATGGATGATGGCGCATTTGTCAAGTTCAAATGACATGTTTATGTCCCCGCTGAAGATCTTAACGTGTTAATTAGAGAGTGCAATCCAGTCTGGTTCTCTACATAGAGCTTTAGGTCATCCATGTACAATAGATGGGATAACCTCCGCCCGATCCTGATGTTAAATCTGTATCCAATATTCGTGTAGTTCAGTAGCGTAGAAAGAGGGTTTAGAACCAGGCAGAACGACACAGGTGATAAAGAGTCTCCTTGAAAAATACCTCTGGATATCTTGACTTTACCAGCGTTGTTGTTGTTGACAAGGATATTGGTCTGCCAGTTGCTCATGAGATGGTGGAGCACCGCTCTTACTTTCGGGCAAATCTTGTAAATCTAAATCTCCAGTACCTTTATCAGCCAATCATGAGGGACCGAACCGAAGGCCTTGCGTTAGTCAATAACGCACACATTGAGATCTCTCTTCCTAGTCTGAACCTGTTTATAACCACTACATCTATGGAAAGTTGATGTTTGCACCCGGCTCATCCTCGTATACAACCCTTTTGCTCTTCCTCCAGTATGTTGTTTGTAGCGCAGTGTTCGTATATTCCGTTGTTGAGAAGTGACGTGAAGCTTTTGTATACTACCGACAGGCACGTATGCCTGATTGACCTATGGTTGCTCGGTATAGCGGGGTCGCCCTTCTTGAACAGCATGTAAGTGTTTCCCTCTGTAAGAAACTTGGAGAATTTTTAGGGATCGTTTAATGCTTCCATAAAACATCGAGCAAGGATTGGAAAACATGCCGTCAATTTTTTTATCCGAAAGTTGTGCAGTCCATCTGATCCCGGCGCTTTCCAATTGCTGGTTTTCCTGATAACCTGGGAAATATCTTCTGCTGTTAAATGATCCACAGACATTTCCTCAACTTCCGATGCACTCTGTTCAACATCTGCTATCCATCTGACCAGATGGAGCTCCAATAGTTGTGTTGTGTAGCTGTGTTGGCTGGGGCTTGTGCATTGCCTGGGTTTTCTAGGCGTGTTTCCAAACTCCTGAAAATTTCTTTCTGTCCGCTGTGAAGTCAGCATTTTGTTGTTTTCTCTTGGAAAGCGCATTGTACCTGCGAAGCCGAGCTCCCTTAGCATAGCTTATTGTCTGAAGAGGTCTTTTGGTTGCACAAGTTGTTGATAGTGCTGTGGGTCTTCCAAGCAAATTCCTGTTAGGCTCGCTATTGCAGTGGTTTTCCTGATTATTTTCTTCGACCGAATGTTTTGCAGGTATGCGCCTATGACATCAGCTTTTCCGCGTAATTTATCTATATCCTGTTCTAGGCGTTTTTTCCAGGCTGGGATCGCACTCTTCGTATTCTGCCGTTCAGACTTTGGTGTGTATGTTTTTTGGCCATTAAGTTCCATGACGGTAACAGCAGCGCAGTAGACCGACAAGTGTAGTTCATCTAGTGTGGGAAGAGGCAAGGTGTTCCGAACTATCTGTTCAGTCCGGTCTCGTGGCTCATTTAGAACAATTTTCTCTTGGTGGATCGTGTTGCCTACCTCTCGTCTGATGGCTTCCAACTCGTCACGCGTTAGCCATTCTCTCTTAATTATGATGGTTTTCCGGTCAGCGATATTCTGTTCTGTCACTTGCAGCTGGGTGTCTTCGGGAGAATTCGGCGTGAAGGGAATGTCTCCATTCTAGGAGTGGATTGTCGTCGCACTGGTTGACATAATAAAAGACTCGCATTACATCAGAGTTTAATTCGCGACTCCACTTAATACGTCCTGTGTGTGCTCTCCTACGGGCAGTCCTCCTTACGGGGGGGGGGGGGGGGGGGGGGGCCAGCAGGGAGGGGGGGCTCTTGTTCTTCTGCCGACTGATCTGATTCCACTTCTCGTTGGGGTTGTTGGGCTGTTGCATTCTTGTGCGACAGGGGTCCGCCTCCTCAACACCCTGCCACCGGCGTTTCGCATGCTGCCATGTCCAGCGCCGGCTCCAGATATGCCCTGGCGATCCACAGGCAGCGGCTTTTTCCGAGGCTTTGATGTGACTCCATTCTCATGAGTGTTCTCTTTTGATTCAGGTTTCCCTATAGGGGTGAGATAACCGCCTACACCATTATCCTTCTGCGATCTCCCGGTGCGAGGAGGGGGAATAGTAGGGAAACCAGCCAGGATCAATGTTTGGGACGTGAGTGATTCTGGGTTCAAAGGAAGTAGGGGTTAGGCCAGTGCCAGTCGCGACCCCGACTGGATAGGGCGTGTGTACGGTTCCCAATAGTGCGATCTTCTGCACTGCCTTAGCTGATGGGTGACCTGGAGACCTGGTAGCATTTTGAGGTTCTGATCATACCCTTTTTTATTGTAGCTAATGCTCCCACTATGACTGGCACTGTTTTAGTTTTACAATTTCACATCCTACTGGTCTCGATTTTCAAGTCCTTGTATTTACTGATTTTCTCAGTTTCTTTTGACATCATGTTCGGAATCTCTATCGATCGGTAGGCAGTTCTTCTCCCTTTTACTGTGTACCACTATGTCTGATCGGTTGGCTAACATGGTTCTGTCCGTTACTATCGGGATATCCCACAATGACATGATAGTTATGTCGTTGGTGTTTATGACTTTCTCTGGTTGATGTTCGTAGAATTTGTCTTGAACTGGTACACCTAATTGTTTGCGCATAGTCCTATGAGCATAACTGGCTACTTTATTGTGTCTGCGGATGTATTCGGATTGTGTAAATGTGCTACAACAATCTACATCTGTTAAATACTTGCTGTTTTAGGATGTTCTTTGATGGTATCTCGTATTTGTTATAATTAGGCTTTCTGTCTCTCCGTTGAAATCGGAGCTGCGTAACTACTGCAATGGACGCTTCCCTATCGACAAATTTTCCTTCTAGGTTTCGGAAAAACTGTAATGGTTTTTCCATAATGTTCTTTAGTTGTAGCTTGATGTTTTTCAAGGCTTCGGTGTCTTGCTTTAAATATTTGCCTCTTATCTTTTGGGCTTTATTTTGAAGAGAGTATTTGGCAGCATCATGTTTTTTTCACCAATCCTGTGAATCTGTCCTTGCCCAGCTCGATGCACTTGTTCAGGCCAACGATGGAAGAGTCGAAAGCAGATTCACGTCCTCGCCCACCGTTACATCTTTTGATGCAAAGTCTTTCGACGTCAGCTTTAGGGTGATGGATTCTTCCAGTTGTTAGGGGCTTTCTAGTTTTCCTCTTCAGCTTCTCGATATCAGATCTCAACCGATCTACAATACCAAAACTAAAAACTATACGCCAAATATTATTATTATTTATTATTATTATGATAGTTTTTCACTTTTTCTCACGTTTTTCCCGGGTTGTCCTTGGACAGGCGGGTGTGTACCTACCAAGTGCGTTCTATGCGCTCATTACTAAAGAAAAGTTTGGGCTAAACTGCATGTCTGAATGGAATGATTTGATCTCTTTCCTGTGTCCATAGTCTTTCCACTTCTATTTCCAAGGGTTATACTTTTCTGTTTTTTCAGCGTATTTTTTGCTAATGTTGTTATCTGGTTATATGATTATAGACATGGAGAATTCCGATATTTCGTTCATGTTTCGCCATTGCGCATGTGGCATCGAAAATTACGCCCAATGGCTAGAAGCTTTTTATCCAATCCACGTCTAATGTAAAAACGTATACATGTCGGCTGTCATCATATGTTCGGGCAATATACCCAAGGATAATAAACTAGAGCCTTGCCATATACCTATATTATATATTTGAATATAAAATATACATATGGCGCAAACGTTTATTTATTTAAATAAATTTGAGGCAAACACTTATCTATTTAAATAAATAGAAGCAAACATGTGAAGGATAGACGTACAAACCCTACTTAAGTCCAACTTTCTTCTTTAGCATATCACCAATTCGCATGTGTGAAATTCGGACTTTCAGTTGGTTACCAATGACAGTTGGTTCTAACCAATGACAGTTTCAGCCTAGGAGCGGGATTATTTGAAGTGTATATCCACGTCAACGTGGATCGTGGATTTATAGTCCCTAGTGTTTCTTCCTGGCAATTTTTTTAGGTCGTCTTGGACAAGCTAAATCTGGAGAGTTCTCTTCACCAACATATCTTAATTCAGCAAATTTTATTTTTTTCCGCGGAGTTTCTATGTCAGATGAGCATGGATCCAAGGTGTGTTAGGCTAAAGCAGACATAATTACACTTTAAATATTTTAGAGGGACATAAGTTTTGACACACTGACTTATCTTTTTTTTTTTAAGCGAATCTTCCCCGTTTAAGCACACTTTTTGAACTGCTTGTAAGAGGTTAGAGGATAATATCAATAACGAACATTGCTAATGCCAAAGTTTACTAATCTGTAAATTTTGCTAATGCAATCGTTTCTACGCGATCTTTGCTCCTTGCAACCTTAACAGTGGGTCAAAAAATCGGCGGATTTATACAAGAAGGCCGATTGCTTCGATGTTATTACTTGACCCAGTATGCGACATTGTGTCCAAATTTTTGAGCTTTGAGTAATAATATCAAAATATTTGTTTATTGGTTGCTTTGTGCTTTATTGCTCATTATTTAATGGTTAATGTTTTGTGTTTTAGTAAAATTGTACCTGAGTCCAGTAGAAACCTATTGCACGAACATCAACTACTACATTCCCGATGAAAACAACGAAACCAAAGATTTTACCGACGATGCATGGACGAGATTACGTAAGTAAATAAAACATTAATGGCATCTAAATAAATAAAGTATAATACATACATACCCATTCATTGAAATTAATGATGCAAAATTGAAACCATGAAATGATGAAATTACGAAAAGCTTTACGTGTAGTATTATATGCAACCAGCATCACATTTTAATTCTTGGCAAAAGGCTTTTAACTTTCGGTCAATTACTTTCGGGTTGGTAGTGCAGTATTTAGACGCTGTGTTTGTGATACGGCGGCCCGGGTTCGATTACCGTCAGTTGCGAGACATGTTTTTGTATTTTTTTTAGGTTATGTTTATTTCTTTTTTAAAATTTGGTTTAGTTTGGGTTAATTTTGTTTGGTTGCGTCCCGAGGCGAGCCAAACGAGCGGAGGGCCATGCGTGAAGTCAAATATTAGACAGTCTAAAATAGTAAACAAACGCTCTACACGTGAAGCTGTTCATACTTTCATCCTTTCATGGTTTCGTCATTGATTTCAATGAATGGGTGTGTACGTAGACTCTTGTGTCTACCGAAGGAATGCTGCATAGGCTAGCTATGTATATTTATTAAATTTAAGTCTAATAGTTCTTACTATATAGCCAGGTAAACCCTACAATTGAATTTACTCATCGAAGATAAATAGTAATAAAAAAACCAAAATTTTATTATTATTTCAACATTATTCAAAACCGATTTTTATCCTATTAATGCTGAATAAGCTGTAGGTATTTCCGAGTTTGCAAAAGAAAAAAAATGGGTAAAACACCCTCTTATAGAGCAGTTTTTTGACTTTGTCATAAAAAATTTGAGCCGAAAAAAGCCTTCAAAGTTTGAAATTTGATTCAAACTTGCAGCACAATTTCACAAAAACATTATATGGGCAATGCACACCTGAAAATCAATATTAATTAAGAGATATTTACCTAGAACTAGAGGCGTTTGTTTTGTCCCCACCCTAACTCAAAGCGACTGGTAGCCCCATTAATTAAATAAAATACAATTTGAATAAGCTGTAATTTTACGTTGTAAATATCCTTTTGGTTACTGTCATTTGTCACAATAGACAAAACGTCAATTTTTAAGAAGACACACTGTTGCCAGATTTAATCTTAAAACGCTTGCGGTAGTTTTGTTTATTCTCCTAAGATGGTAACAAAATTCATTAGCAGGATTGGTAGACAATGTGTGTATCTATCTCTTTCTTTCATTCAGTATGCCAATGCATATGATTTTACGGATGGACTATTCCAACACAACGTAACCCGAACTAACCCAACGCCAACGTAAGGAAATTTATTTAACAAAAGAAGTGAATTAATGTATTCAACAGGTTTTTTTACATTAATTTGGGTTGGTTTCTGTTCGTTTTGGCAAGCAGTAGTGTAAGTTAGTAGTTCTCGACCAATTTAACTTCAAAAGTCATATTGTATTTTATTTAATGGGGCTATTAGTTCCTCTGAGTTCCGACCCCAGCAAAATAGAGGCCTCTCGTTCTACGCAATTGTCTCTTAATTAATTCCGTGAATTGATTTTCAAGTGTGAATTATCCACATTTTTAGTGCTTTTCTGAAGTAGTCCAGCACCTGCAACTTTGACTTTTAAGGCTTTTATGATTCAGCTCAAACTATAATGTGGTGCATCCAAAAATGTTTTGGCTTAAATTATTCTATTTCTAGTGAAATTCGTTCTTTTTGAAAAATTGGAGATGCCTGTATGTCACAAGATCCAAAAAATACCACGAATAATTTTTTGTGCATTATTAAATTAAATATTTTAAAGATAAGCTGAAAAGATAACTACATTTTTACCAAACCGCACTTGGAAAAAATTGAAAAATTATAATGATGTATTTTTGAGAGACGAAGCGTTGGAATTAAATTCAAACAAAATCAAGTATTGGGTTTTTGGGATATAAGATTTCCAAATGTGCAATTTAATTGACCGATCCGTTTAAAAAAACGAGCCCAGTTCCCGCCATCTAGTAGAGAAGAAATATAATTATTTTTCTTTATCTTTTCAAATAAAACTAGGGCAAGGGCAAAGAAAAAATTAAATAAGTAGCAAATTTTCGGGTTTTCATTCTGATATCTCCAAAATTATTCCGAATATTCTTCATTTCCAAACGGAATATCATTAGAAACAAGATTGTGGAATTTTAACCTCATTTGATTGGCTTTGTATTTTCTACGATTTCTCAGATCTCTATACTTATTTTCGAATTCGTAACACCAAATATCCTGTATAAAGATATTGACATTTTCAAAAAATACCCTGTATATTGAAAACAAATGAAAATATCAAAACTCTCTAGATAGCAGTTTTTTAATATATTGTTAAAGACCATTTTAGTGACAAATAAAATAATGTAAAATATTACTCCTTGTATAAATCTATCAAAATTTCCGTTTTGTCCGAAATTTTACTTCAATTTCTTAGGCAGGTTGCTTTGTCCCCTTTTTCTTAAATTATTAATTTTCTTTGTCTACTATTTTAAATTGTTTATTTTCTTTTATTTAACACAGATAATATTAGACATGAATAAGACTGCTTGAACAGAAAAAAAGCAATTTAATACTATTTAAAAGACCTAGTTTTTATTTAACGTAATTATTATTTTACTTAATTTAATATGTTTGAAATCTTTTAAAAGATGTAGTATATTACTTAGGGAGATTTTTTTTGTATTTATAATTTTTTTGTTGATTTATTTGAATCTTTGTTTTAATAATTTAAATTCTGTTTTCTTTTATTTAAGACGGATAATATTAAACATAAATAGATAAAGCTATATTTGAACAGAAAAAAAAGTGATATTACCACAAAGGATTAGTTTTTTTTAACGCAAGAATATGTTTATCTATTAATAGTGTACTTAAATTTTTCGATATGTATAAAAATAGGTCAATTATTTAGGGAGGTTGCTTTTGTCTTCTTCATTTTTTCTGGAAATTTTTTTTTATTTTTTTTTATTATTTTAAGTTGTTTATGTTTTTATTTTAGACCAGATAATATTAGACCTGAATAAGAACTAGTTTTTTTAGCCTAAAAATAGGTTTAATTAATTAATATTTTACCTAACTTTTTCAATATTTTCTTCAATTTTGTCTTCAATTGTTTGTTTCTTTATTTTATTATTTTATTTTATTTAGAATTTAGTTAAGAGGTTTCAAGTAATATTTAAATAATTATAAAGTAGACCTTTGGATGACACGGTCAAAACTGCTGCATTGCCTCCGTGGAATTGACGTTTACTGTATGATAGGAATCTAAAGTTTTTATTTTATTCTTAAAAAACTATATGAGAAAGAAATATCCGATAATTTTTTTACAAGTGATAGTCACCAGGATGCTGAAGACCGATCATTTTAGTGATAAAAAAAGAAATGTAAAATATTACACCCTGTATAAATCTATCGAAATTTTCGTTTTATCTGAGATGTTAGTTCAATTTCTTAGCGACGTGGCTTTGTCTTCTTCATTTTTTTCTTCAGTTTTTTGTTTTCTTTGTTTATTATTTTTAATTCTCTGTGTTTATCGTATTACTTAAAAAGAACTAGTTTTTATTTAACATTTAAATATGTTTATCTATTAATATTTTACTTAATTTAATATATTTAAGTTAAATATGTAGTACATTTCTTAGGGAGGTTTCTTTGTATTTATCAATTCTTTGTTGATTTTTTTGATTCTGTGTTTTATTAATTTCAATTCGTTAGGTTTTTTTCTGTTATTTAAGACAGATGGTATTAGATATAAATAAAGCAATTTTATATTACCTCAAAGAACTAGTTTTTAAAAATATGTTTATGTAATAATATTTTACTCTATTTTTTGTTTATTATTTTAAATTGTTTATGTTTATTTAGACATTTAGTATATTTTTTTGCTTCATAATGTGTTACATTACGTTACATCTTTCTCAACAAAAATATTTTGACAATAAGCTTCTTCGATAAGAGCAACAACAACCCAAAGAATACTTAAGATCATTCAGGTAAGAGTGAAGAAGAAGTAGAACAATTCTACAATGAAATGGATGTCACAAAGAACAGGGATATTACGATAATAATGGGAGGTTCAACGCAAAAATTGGAAAGGAGAAAGTAGAAGATATTATTGGTGATTTTGGGTTGGGCACAAGGAACGAAAGAGGGGATAGAATGATACAGTTCTGTCAAGAACAAGACAAGGTGATTACAAACACATACTTTATACTGCCTGATAGGAGGCTTTATACTTGGAAATCACCCGCCGATAACACCAATCACATAGTTAGGAATCAAATTGATTATGTCTTACTTAATAAACGTTACCGAAATTCCATAACATCGGCGAAAGCCTATTCTGGAGCAGATGCAGCAACAGATAGATCATAATACAGTAATAGTAAGGCTCAAAGTTCGATTGAAGAAGCCAAAATCCCAGCAAATCAAAAACTATCTGCAAACCTTAAACTTTAAAACCCCAATAATGAGAGACCAATTGACCAAGAATATTAACACTGAACTAAGTAAGATCAGAGTTGAACCGAATGAAGATCCAAAGATAATATGGAGATAAGAAAAAGAATACGTGAAGCCAAAGAAAATGGTACGGAGAGAAATGTACAGAAATAGAAGATTTACTATTAAATCACGATGATCTTAACTTTTACAAAAAAAAAACTAGGGAGTTAGCTGGTATAAAAAGACGAAACCAAAGCAATATCTTGCTGGACAGAGATGGCAGAATAACCCCAGACACTGAAGGCAAACTAGTAAGATGTAATGAGTATATCCAAGAACTATTCGACGAGGACAGACAACAAGAAATATTGGAAGAGGACACAGAGAGTTGAACTCAACAATAACAAAGGAAGAGGTAAGGCACGCAATGAAAATGGCAAAATCTAATAAATCTCCAGGACCCGACGGAATTTCAGCAGAAATAATTAAACTAATCACAGAAGATCAAATAGACATATTGGTGAAACTATATATGACACAATATACAAGACAGGAATCATTCCCCGTGAATGGCTTAGATCGACCTTCATTACATTACCAAAAAAGGTTGACGCAAAAGATTGTAGCGACCATCGAACTATCAGTCTAATGAGTCACGCTCTCAAAATATTTCTGAAGATAACACATCAGAGACTTTTTAGGAAATTAGAACAACATATCAGCGAAACTCAATTTGGCTTGAGAAATGCAATAAGAACAAGAGAAGCCTTGTTTGCCTTTAATGTATTGACTCAAAGATGCATGGACATCAATCAACCGATGTATGTCTGTTTTCTTGGATACAACAAAGCATTTGATAAAGTTTGCCATAACCACCTTATTCAATTGCTTGAAAGTAAAAATGTAGACATGAAAGGTATTAGAATAATAAATAATTTATACTACAATCAGACGGCTAATATCAAAGTGGATAATGAACTCTCAGAAGAAGTAAAAATACAACGTGGTGTAAGGCAAGGATGTGTACTATCGCCGCTATTATTTAATCTTTACTCGGAAGAAATCATTCAGATAGCACTGGAGGAAACAACAACGGGAGTAAAGGTTAATGGAATACCCATTAACAATATCCGGTATGCAGACGACACCATACTTATTGACGAAATAATTGAAGATTTACCGAGCTTGGTTGATTGAGTAGTGACGAGCAGAGAGGAGAGCGGACTTACCTTAAATATCAAAAAGATCAAATTTATGACCATTACAAAATCAGTTCAGCAACAGGAAAATCTATGGATCAACGGAGAACTAGTAGAGAAAGTCAGTAAGTACAAATACCTAGGAACAACTGTCAATGAAGGAAATGCGTACACTGAAGAAATTAAATCAAGAATTGGACAAGCCAGAACCATATTTAACAGAATGAGAAATGAGTTATGCAGTAGAGATCTTAACTTACAACTTAGAGTCAGAATATTGAGATGCTACGTTTTCTCGGTGTTGCTATATGGGATGGAATCCTATACGTTAAAGAAAAATATAAGTGATCGACTGGAAGCATTTGAGATGTGGTCATATAGAAGGATCTTAAGAATAAGTTGGGTAAACATGGTAACAAATGAGAGGGTACTGGGAAGAATGAGAGAGGAAAAGCAAATATTGAACACAATTAAAATAAGGAAGCTGCAATATCTGGGCCACGTGATGAGGGGAGAGAAATATGTATTGTTGTAGAATATTATGCTGGGAAAGATACAGGGAAGAAGAAGCAGAGGAAGACGCATTTCCTGGTTAAATAACCTGAGAAAATGGTACAACTGTAGTTCCATTGAGTTATTTAGAGCTGCAGCATCAAAAGTTCTAAGAGGAGGTGGCACTTGAAGAAGAAGAATAAGCTTCTGAATGATCGATTAATATGATATAATTTTAATTGATGAAATTTTATAGTGCAACAAAAATTCAAACTAATATAAAATATGTAATAATATAAAAATCGAAAAATATTGAAATTATGATTTTAAAATTGAATAAGAGGTAAAACAACTTAAAATCTAGTTACCAGCATTTATTAAGATGTTTCAAGTAATATTTAAATAATGATTATAAAGTAGACCTTTGAATGACACTATCAAAACTGCTGGCGGGCATTGCCTCCGTAAAATTGGCGTTTATAGACCTAATCGAAACTTTATGATAGGAATCAACATATATAAATACTCCTATCAAGTCATTAGCCATTTATTTCCCTCCATTGTTTATGAGAAGAAAATATCTGACTATTTTTTTACATGGCTAAGGTCACCGATAATTTATTTATGTTACCTAAAAATTTCAGACATGGGCAGATCGATGATAGCGCTCTTCATAATCTCTTTGTTCGCGGTCTTTGCGGCTTTCTGCACTGGAGTGACCGGGTGCTGGAGAAGATCTCCTGGAAACATTACCGCAACCGCTATTCTTATGTTGCTAGCATGTAAGTAAAACCAAAATTTCACTTGATATTAATTAATACAAGAATGTTCGGTTCTCTAGAAACTTACGGGTGATAGAGAAAAACCGAGGTTATATTTGAAAGAGACATAAAAAAATGCGGAACAATGTTATTTATTTCAAGTAATAAATAAATGCCGCAACTCTGGTAGTGCTAACATTTTTAGGAGAATAGATCTGTTTATACTCCGACACTCCTAACAATCAAAGATGCAAAAACCATATTATTATAATGTAGTGCACCGCAGTCTTTATCTACCGTAAAACAACAGGTTAAAAAGTTTAGTGGTATAATTATTTGATTACGATCTGCCGAACAGCGCAGCAGCTTGATTATAGGTACCATTGGTGGGTAATTAAAGTAGAAAATAATTCGCTATTGGGAAAGAATAAATAATTGCAACAGGAAACTGTAAACTGTAAATTAATGCACAACAATTTATTTTCGTTTTGTTCGTTGTTAATGGGCTGCTTTAGTAGCGCGTGCGCGTTGTTTATTGGATTAATTGTTTATGTTTACTAAGCGAATCAGAATGTTATACGTTGTCTTGCTTTTGAAAAGTACTTGCATATTTCAAAATATTTTTAAATATGTACAGTGACGGAAATAAAATTTCGTACACTTATTTTTTCCCAATGTGATATTGGCTTTTGTATACCTATATCACCTGGAAATACACTTCATTTTTTGACAATTTCTTATCGGTGTCATCAGATTTGAAAATTATATAATTTCATTTTAACAACATTTGTGAACATGAATCAACTCGAGAAGGCGCAAGTGTGATTAATTGCTTTATTCGAAGAAGGTGTTTCTTTATGAAGAATAGCTGAGGAAGTTGGGAAACCTAGAAGCACTATAATACAAATCCTCAGAACTAAATGGGAAAATACAGGATCATTGGATAGCAGGGTTGGAAATGGCAGAAAAAAAATTCAAACGAAAATCAATATAATGATCTAATAGATTATTTGCGAAACAATCAATTTCAGACAGCAGTAGAAGCCCATAACCAAACTAATTTTCCTAGGACGGCAAGAAATCGTATAAAGAAAAATTCGGATCTGAGGAACAGAATAGCTGCTAAAATGCCATTTTTGACCGATATGAATAGAGAGCAAAGAATGGAGTTTGCGATTAGAATATTTACCGCAAGGTATGGATTTTTGGACTAAGGTAGTATTTACCGATGAGAAGATTTTTCAGTCTTATTATAGCGGCCAAATTAAAGTGTACAGGCCGCCAAATACACGGTATGAAGAAAGATATACCCATAATAAAACAAGTGGAAGATTTTCTGTTAATGTATGGAGCTATATGACTTCCAGAGGGCTAGGAATATGTCACCATATTCCTCTGATACCAATCTAATTGAAAACGTTTGGGGATATATCGTGAAACAAATTATAAAAAAACCATGATTTCCATCCAGAAAACAATCATGGGGTCTTGTGACATATAGGTATCTACGATTTCGCGATTTTTTTTTCTTTTCATTAGAAAGGGGGTGTCCTATAGAGTAGTTTAAGCCAAAAAAATCGGAGGATCCGCCGCATTTTAGCCGAAAAAATGACCCCAAAGTTCGAGTTTTGACACAAATTTTCAGCACCACTTCGCAAAAGCACTAGAAATATAGACAATACACACCTGAAAATCAATTCTCGGGTAAAAATATTAACCAGGAGACATTTGCGTAGAACGAGAGGCTTCCGTTTTGTCCCGGTCCTAATTTTAGACGGCCCATAGCCCCATGAAACAAAATAAAAGTTTATTTGTAATTATAATTATTGTAAGCTCAGCATCCCCCTTTTTACTGTCAAATGTCACAAGTTCACCTTGGAAATAGATATTTTGAAGAAGGCACGCTGTTGCGAGACGTTTGAGACTGAAAAGATATGGGATCAACTTTCGCTTAGTTGAAATGAGTTATGTAAGAAATATTTGTTTATTTAGTATAGAGCAACCTCCCCAAATGCAAAATCATAATTTTTTTCGCGGAAATGCATCATTTTAATTTTTTCGACTCTAGAATAACTGAAATCAGTTACACGAAAACATTTTTCTGTTTTACATTATAAATATTTTTCTAAACAATACCTCAAAAAACTTCTTGCGGAAATAAGTCATTTTCATTTTTTGAGTTAATTTGGGTTAGTTTAGGTTAGTTTGGGTTAGTTTCGTCTCGTTTAAGACAGTACGCACTTGCGTGAAGAAAGGCTTGCGCGTCTTCACGCAATCCTAGGCGAAACAATTTCGGTTACCTTGGGTTAGTTTGGGTTAGTTTCGTCTCGTTTAAGCCAGTATGCACTTGCGCGAAGAAAGGCGAAGCGCAAGCCTTTCTTCGCGCAAGTGCATTTCAAGCGTACGCGAAACAATTTCTGTTAGCTTTGGTTAGTTTGGGTTTGCTTTGATTAATTTGGGTTAGCTTTAGTTAGTTTGGGTTAGCTTTAGTTTGGTTAGGTTACTTTGGTTAGTTTGGGTTAGTTTAAGCCACTACGCACTTGCGTGAAGAAAGGTTTGAATATTTTTGTGTGTTTTATGTTTAGAAGAATGTGTGAAATGTGAAACAAAAAATTCCAAGAGCCGTATTATCGTGGATGTACAGCAGCTTGCATGTGTTTTCGCGAATATATTCCACTGTCCACCATTCAAAACATATTATTTTTTTTATAGCATTAATAACGTGTGGCGATGATTACTGAACGTCAGCTCTGAACCCAAATATTTTTATCATTAAAGTAATATTTCACTTCGGTCGCTCCGGGGCTCAACAAAAGGAAGTGTGCTACTGCTAACCCAAGCCATACCCAAAATCGGCTCAAATGCGCCACTTTTGGCAACACTGTGCCAGGCCTTTGGCGTCGATTACTAAAATTTGATTATTTCCACGTTCAATTTCCTTATTTTCACGTTCCACCTGGGAAAGTAGTAGAGGCACTTTGTCCGTTCTACGTCAATTAACCTCAAAACTCGGGGGCTTTTTTTCGGCTCAAATGTGGGGGATCCTCCGATTTTTTAGCTTAAACTACTCTATAGGACACCCCCTTTCTAGTGAAAAAATAATAATTCTCGAAATCGTAGATACCTATATGTCACAAGACCCCAATCATGATTTCTGGAACAAATTTCAAGAAGCCTAGAATAATTCCAATGTCCATCATGCCCAAATGCTGGTGGCAGCAATGCCCATACGTTTATACCTATTGGGTGCAAAAAAATGGATCCGTTTTAAAATATTAAACCAATGTTTTTTTAATTAATTTTGAAGTTGTATCTTATTATATATTATTATCCTGATTTTTCTTCTGAAAATTTTCTTCCACCACTTTCTGCCCTTCTATCCAATGATCCTGTATTTTCCAATTTTGTTTTACGGTCTTGTATAGTGCTTTTTAGTTTTCCATCTCCCTCAACTATAGGAATACTTTCTTCGAATAAATAATTTTATATTATAACCTGTTTTCTGTTATTAGTGACGTAAGAAACGCAAGGTATAAAGGTGAGTAAAAAGCCCAGTTTACCAAAATATTCAAAAATGACATAAAATGTTAACATCAGTGTACGAAATTTTATTTCCGTCGCTGTACCTTTAATAACCAAGAAATTTTTTCTTTTATCCTTTTTTTTCTATTTGTACTAGCTTATAAGATTTCAAAGAATAACACACTTCCCTCTTAATTGAATTTACCCAATGCTGTCTCAACTCACCTTCTATTGAAAATGAAAAAGTTGCCACTTTTCTACATTTGGGAACGCAACAGGTTAACGCCATGTTTTCAATTTACTCAACACTATTATACACAATTATTTAAAAGTCATCGTTCTCAACTAAGCGACTGAACTTAACGTACCTAAAACCACTCTATAACCATTAATCAATATTCAATAATGCTACAAATAAAAGGTATCCTAAGTAAAACTGAGGTATTAAAATCAAACCTCTGATGTTGTCCGGCTGTAGCCTAAAAAATATATGTGGTTACCTAAAACTTATTATATGTAGAGTTAAAAGGCAGTCAAAGTAAATAGCTAAATAGGCATTATTATTATAAAGCCCCAAAATAAAAACCTTAAGGGCTTGTTTGTTTAGGGGAGAGTAGGCTAATATCTACCACTTATGCAAAAAACCCTTACAATGACTTTCCAGTTACCCTTATAAACTTTAAATTTTGCAGGATTGTAGAACAGGACTTGTTTAAATAAAACATTTCAAGAAAAGGTAAGTTACCCTAAATATTTTTTGTACCGCGAAGAAAAACAAAAGATAATACTTTGGTGGGTAATATCGATCTGTCGGCTTAAATCGACCGGACAGTCGACTAATGTAGAGCAGGTGTTTCTAAAAAATTTTAATAAAAACAAATGTAATAAAAGACATTTTTATATTAAAAAAGAAAATACAGAGGAAAACCGGAACGAATTTTAACATTTGTTGCAAACGTAATCCTCAGCTCCCTCAATCTTCGTGCAATCAACGTGAGCCCAACACCCACATGAGCTACACCTCCACCATGATTCGTTGGTAGTGCCAAAATCTTGACATATGGGACACTTTTCTTCTTCAACAGTCTTTTTTAACCAATACACTTTCTTTACTTGGTCCTTTTTACTTGCTTTCTTTTTTTGTTCTCATCTAGCTCTTTTTCGAATGGTGTTGAGGTCATAATAACCGAATGTCGTGTTTCACTTCAAGTCTTTACTACCCGCAATGGTACAAGGTCGGCAAAACGTATGTTTCCCTTTTTGGGTTGCAAAGTCTTATCGTCATCATCAGTTAGTCCGTTTTCTAGCACTTCTTTTAGATCTGAACTTGAGTTAGCTGACTCCGTCGACGAAGAATATCTACGAAGGCATTTAGAATTAAATTTAGGAATGGACTGCTTTGGCATTGATAGCCTAGAAGTAACGGGACCCGTGATAGAAGCAGCGCTGGATCCTTTACGCTCCCAATTTTCTGTTGAGTGAGAGTTTGTTATTGGAGTGATTTTATCAGCAGTTAGAAGATTTGGGGTAGAAGATGGATCATAGTGAATTCATCATCACTAAATACAAAACGATTTAATGGAAATATGCCGGTGACTTTGAAAGCCTTCACCCCTTTTTCCACCTTTGCCACCCTAGCATAAACGTTCTTGAATAATTCTGCAATACCAGTTTGCCAGATCTTCTCGTGCTCCTTGGATTTTACATACGTATCTCATTCTTGGTTGTAGGGAATTTTAGCGGTTCGAAACAGCAAAATGTCTAGGGGCTGAAGCCTGTGGGACGTATGCGGCTGAATTGAGACAACATTGATGCCTTTCTCAGTCGATACAGTGATTGTCCATCACCAACAACACGGGCTCATCTTTTCTAGGTTTTGTATATCTAGCAAAATGTTTAACCCTCTCGCTTAAAAGATCTTCTGTAATCCAACCTGACTTCGAACAGCGATAAATAGCGCTCGTTAGTCCATTTATTTCCAGTGCATAGTGGCCAGCAACCCTCACTGCATAATCCACAATCACTAACTGCTCTCTTTCGTCACTTGTAAGTGCGCCCACTAGCTACTGTCCTTTTTTCGCAACAATCCGAATAGGGGTGTGGGCATTACTAACATCCGTCTCATCAACGATAACGCTGAAAACACGATGGGGTTCAAATTTGTGTTGGCTGTACAGCTTCTCAAAATTATCGAAGAATATAGTCACCTCTGCTTTCTTAAATGCCACGACTGGGATTACGAAAGCTTATAAATGGATTTCGGCGCACTGAAAGAAAAATTACTATTGGTACAATATCGACCACAGCAGGGAAATATCGACCATTTTGGTCGATATTAGCCACCCGATAATTGAAATTAATATTGTTTACTATCAAGAAACTAGGTTGTCATAAAATGAAAGTTACTATATGAGGAATTAAACTGTATTACAAAGGCTAAACAGGTATAAAGCAAAAATGTATTTTACCTTGATTCAAACTCTTTAAATTTAATACAAAAATCGACAAAACTAAACTGACACATGACACAACCAACAGCTGAGTAAATGGCCGATTGGTTGACCTTTGCGGCGAAGTGAGGTGTTCAACCGTTAGGTGGCGCGTGCAGTGCACGCTAAATATATATGCCTTATTTTGGTCGGTTTAGTGGTCGATATTAGACTACTTTCCCCTACTTCATTCAGACAGTACGTGTATATTAAAATTTAAGCTATTTTAGATATTACTATCAGCTCTTCAATTATATTAAATATTTGTAGAAATACACGTTGTACCAGAGCAATCAGTCCCTAACTATAAAGTGTCTATTTTCACGAACACAGGGTAATGTCCACAGAATAAATTGTCTGCTTTGTATCAATTGTTTACTGCAAATGCAGTTAAACATATGTTATTCTAAAAACTCGAACCCTTTACAGCAGTTGCTTTCGGTCCCAACTGGGGTGGCCATATTGGCTACTGCTTTTCTTAGTTTCAGGGCCTTCTGTAGTTCAAAGGTTGCTGGTTAAAGTTTTATTTTGGCACTATGGACACGGCACATATATCGTCAAACGAAGAAAATGGGGTGCGTTCGAAATTAATACCTTGAGAAAGAATTAAGTACTACAATTAGCTAGTGGTACAACCGAACTTTACCCTATTATTTAAACATTAACTTGCATTTTAAATTCAGAACTCTGCTACAAATTATGAATCCAAGACGAGAAAAACCTCATGAAACAATTTAATATTATTATTATTTAATAGATAAAATTTTGTATTATAGGTTTGCTTAGTGCAGGCGCCATGGGACTCTGGCACGGGGTGGAATATTACGAAAAAGAAAAGCAAGTCGGAGAAGAGTTTTATCAGCAGTGGAGTACTGTAAGTTTGGATAAGTTTTATCCTTTAAAGAATGGAATAGTAATTTCTTATTATTTAGTAAAAAAATGTACGGCTAATTATCTTGTAAGGGTGTAAGTGATACCAGTATTACTATTTATATAGATAGAAATGTTCTTTTGATAAAATAATTGCTATTATAGTATAATTATTAATAAGATTAATAAGATTTTACTTAATATTTGTTTGTATCGCAGCTCCTCCAGGACAACGCGACGATATACTACGATTGGGGCTTTGCCCTGGGTTGGTTAGGAGTGTTTTCGTGCTTGGGAGGCTCCCTTTTATTCTTCTTTGGATCGTGCTGTCTCCAAGCCGAAAAAGACCGGGAGCAGCTGGACAATGTCCAGTATATCGTACCAGGTTAGCGAGAAAAAAGAAGAGAACCAATATCTATTCGTATTTTGCTTGGATGTTCCTAACAATCGAGCCTATATCATCTTAACCGTTTAACTTTTGAGTGCCGAACTCGATATACCATGCCTCGGCCATCTTTGTCCCGAACATCGCCATGACGCAATTTGGCATCGCTGCCAGAGGCTGACAAAGTTGGCCTAACCTTTTCTTGGTCCCTTCAAATTGTAGATGGAACTAAATTTATTTAATTAAATGTGTGCCAGAAAAGCAAGAGGTAGAAAAGTTCAGTAAAGCTTGGTGGCTAAACATCTAACTTAAATTTTTTTAACTGTCCCAAAATCGACTGGGATTTGGTACGTGATTGGCCAAATTATGGCAAAGTTGCGGAATTTAATGCATTCTGGAAAAATTTTCAACGAAGTGAAATTTTGAAAAATTATTTTTAGTTTTCTCGCCTTATTCAACTAATTTTTTTTAAATGCAGTTTTGCTCTTTTTGTTTTATTTCTCAAAGAAGTTTTATGTTCTTCAAAATAATGTCATGCTTAAAAAAATCTATCTAACACATAAGGGAACTCTTTTTATCTCTGTTCTACATGTTATCTTTTATGGAAAAGTCCCATTTTTATTAATTTATTTATTAGTGGCCTTTAAAAAAAATTAATTAAGAATAGCTTGTTCAATTATTCAAAATTTCGGATTTTTTTAACATTATGGACACTAAGGGTATCTCATATAGTTTTTGAGATTCCAATGGTGTAGCTCGAATTTGGGACAAGTTGTCAATTATTCAGTAAAGCTAATTTATGGCTAAACGACTAATTAGAGGGAAATCATATGTTCTAAATTAAACACTTTCAACTTTACAGCCTGGCTCAAGAGTGTGTGACGTAACACAAAGGTGTTTCTTACTGAAATTGTGACCCGAATGCCATTTTTTTTTAAATTTTTGGTATAATTTTTCTAAAATATGTTACATTTGGTTCACTTTCATCCCTATTTGCTGGTTTGCCTCGATGTAATGCAGAACAAAATAAAATTGACAGGTTAAAATATTATATTAATGATCTAAGAACGTTCCTTTCCTTGGAGGTTTTAGGTTCCGCTGATATCGTCTTCATAGAAAAAATAATTCTCTCCTCAAGGCTGCCTATAACAATGATTTCTCAAGTTCTCGTCTCGTATTAATTTAAATGGATAAGAGGCAAAAAAAATGGACTGAAACTATATCGAGTTCGGCACCGAGGCGCTCTAATGCCTTCCCATCTTTGCAGGTGCTACGTGATCAAACGCGAATTTTCTACGATTGGGGCTACATGTTGGCCTGGGCGGGCGTCGGGTGGGCCTTGACGGCCGCCATCTTGTTTTCCGGAGCGGCCATTTGCCTGCGCGGCGAGAGGGAGCGAGAGGAGGCTATTAACATGCAATATCTAATGCCTGGTAACTCTCTTTTGGGATTCGTCGGGATTTGATTTTGGAGAGAAGTTCGCCGCGATTTAATTTTTATTTTTTTTTTGTATATTTTAATATGCCCTTACAATTATTTTCAATAGTTAAAATTTGAGGTGAGCGAGTTGAAAGTTGTAATGTGAATATATTGCTGCGATCGATGCTTGATCGTTCTCGATATATCCATTTGATTCCAGTATAGGCGTGCGTTGCTATGGCATTCTGCAGCTTAGTCAGAGAAAAAAAAATTTGCTCCTTCGCGGTCCTAGATGAACGTATCGCTCCAAAATCAAATTTCTTTCGAAGGTGGTGGCTAAACACAAGAAAACTAGTTAAGGAACACCCCCATACCCGCCTAGGCTAGTACAATTTTACACAAAGGAATTTTAATAGTATTCTCCGTCAATTCAAATAATATGACGAGTCACCATGGATTAACTAAACAATTTTCTTTGCTCCTATTTTTCCTAACTTCGGTCAAGTTTTACTCGATATATATCTGGACTAGATTCAAATTTTAGTGTACCGGGTGATTTCATAAACTAGCACCCTCGTAACTTTTTTATTTTTGATCATACGGGAAAAATACAAAAACTGACATACAGGGCATTTTTTTCCTTTCCAAATCCGTATTCTAGTTTCAGGTAATTTTCTATATTATATACGAGGGGCGACAAATTTTTTTTAATGGAATCCCTGCATATTTCTGGCTAACATGAAATATCTTCTTTTCCTGATTTCAAATATATCATACCTACAAGTTGACATTTGGTGCAGTCGTTTTTACATTATTTAATTTTATAGTTGCATTGAATTTACATTATTTTAATATAGGTACCTACGCTGCCATGATTGCTGCGTAGAAATGAACAACTCTTTGAACAGCGTATATCAAGATAATGTAAATTCAATTCAACTATAAACTCAAATAACGTAACAACGGCTGAACCAAATGTCAACTTGTATGGTATATTTGAAGTGAGAAAAAAAGATCCTTCATTTTAGCATGAAATATACTATATTTTTTGACGCTCCCCGTATATATAGAAAATTACCGGAAAATAGAACACAGATTTGGAAAGGAAAAAATTTCCCCTGTATATCCGTTTTTTCTATATTTTTCCCGTATGATTAAAAAGAAAAAAAAATACGGGTGGTGCTAGTTTATACAAAGTCAGTCAGTCACCCGGTATACAACATATTTTGCTAACTCTATAGATTCATAAAAATTTCATTAAAAATTAAGATCATTGTTTTTTTTTTTGAAAAAGTATTTAACCGTATGCAAATGAATTTGCAGTGCTACCTAGTGAAACGTATGGTAGGTAACTGAATTAAAAAGGTTAGTTATTTTAGGTATGAGGCCCTCTAGCCTAATTACAAATTACAACAAAGAATAAGTAAACTGTTTAAAACAATAAATGATAATAATTTAATGACGAGTAGAACTACTGGTGAATGCCTTATTTGATTGACTTTCCTGTTACAAAGGGGCATAAATACTAAATAATGCTAAAAAAAGGTAAAAATAGAGCATGTCGTGCTTTCCCCTCTCAATTATAGATGCCTAATATTGAACATGATCATGCAATAATAATGCAGAAATAAAATCAAGCATTATATCACATATTTTTGAAAAACAATTGGAATAAACGGTGAATGCATTCAAAACCAGCATGCAAGTACAAATATTAATAAGAGATTCAGACAATGACAATTCGCCGAATTGGAAGTTCGAAAATGTAATTTGCCGGAATAACAATTAGCTTAGCAGAAATAACAATTGCCCAATTCGACAATTGTCTAAATTTGTAGTTAGTTTTGCTTCAAAACAGTTTTTAGGAAAAGCCAGATAAATCTATGGAAGCCCTGAAGGTTCATGATCATGATACACTTTTTATCATGCATCATGATAATAAATTTTTTCGACTTATTATGTCAATTTATTTATGTCGACTTATTATTAATATTACGAGGGTCACTAGAAAAGTGGTCTGGTATATGCAAGGGGTGTTCGATAAGTTTTTAATAATATATAACCCTGCCCAGATAAAAAAAAGTGATGTGTGGCTTCTTATACAGAAGTAAAAACATCAACAAAGTGACAATTAAATACTTATAGTCCCGATTTGATCAAAATACCCACACATCCAAATGACGCTGATATCGAAATCCTACGAACAGAATCTCAATGTAGCAATATCACAATCTCCGCAATATAAAAATTCGGGCAATTTGAAATCCCGAAACACACAGGCGGTTTAAATTGATCAGCTATGTATCCAAGGGGTTGGATTAATTTGGTTTATTTGGGTTAATGTTGGTTTCTTTCAGTTAGATTTGGCTAATTTGACACAGTGTTAGACACAGCTGATCAATCTAAAGCGCCTCTGTATGTTTCCGGATTTCAAATTGCCCGAATTTTTATATTGCCGAGATTGTGATGTTGCTACATTGAGATTCTGTTCGTAGGATTTCGATTTCGATATCGGCGTCATTTCGATATGATGGGTATTTTGATAAAATCGCGGCTATAAGGATTTAAATGTCGCTTTGTTGAAGTTTTCACTTTGTGCCTAATAGTCTTAGGCACACACCGCTTTTTTTTCTGTGCAGGTGTTATTACAAGTAAATATTCTTACAAATTTATTGAACAGCCTTTGCATAGACCAGCATACTTTTCTAGTGACCATCGTAATAATAATATTTAGTAATATTTAATCATCAAAACATATCATTTCTATAACCGATGCAAAGTACGTTTCGTCCGTGAGTATTTACGGGCAATGCGCAGATGATAAAGATAGAGAAGCAGATAGCTGATACAAGATAAGACACATTTTGTTCACAAGGACCTACAATTTACGAAAAATCGGAACATTACCTGAATAGCATAATGCAGTCAGTTGGGTTGAAAAAAATGAGAGCAGAAATACCATCTTACATGGGACTTTGGAACATTGTTCGTCAGATTTCAGTGGCTACCCTGCTTCAAAACCGTCCAGCTAAATATTTTAATGTTACGTTTTATTATTTATAAAATATCACTTTTCACTTTTGAATCCCTTGAATAAATAAATGGATTGAAATATCTTGACGAAAACGCTATTTAATTCCTTTGTGTAAATCATATACAGTCCATGTGTATTTCTTTGCTAACAATGTGTGACTACCCAATATGGAGACCATAAAGTTATGTGGAACCCTTTTATAACGTCTGAATCAGACGAATATTAGTATTTTTTCGACAAAGAGTTCAACATAATTTTAATGGAAAAAATCATAAAGGTGCCTGCTTCACAGCGTGCATCGAAACTAAAATTTCATTAAATTTAATCATGGTAAGTGAGTGGTAGATGGTGCTAAAAATGCAGATGAACAACTAGAGGAAAAATGATTTTTAATTTTATTGAAACAAAATTAAGAGTTGAATGTTCAGCCCTACATTTTTAGTTGAATTTTACCGCTTATCATTTCTTTAGCTTCTTAAAATCTCCATATACCATACACGTAACATCATTTTCCCCTAATATAAAAAAAATATTGAATAAAATTTCTAATAAAGTTAGAAATATTTTGGGTTTGTAAATTAAAGCGAAATTCTGTTATAAGACGCAAATTAAGTCGCGCCCTCTTAAACAGGCTTAAAAACTTATATAAACAGAGGTTGTCAAATGGCTTGTTTACGAGATACCGGAAGTTTACAAAATTATTTATTTTGTTAAAGTTCCCTTTAAATTTAATGCGTTTACATAACGGGCCATCCGAAATTCAGCACCATGATTTATATAGGTTGTTACCGAGTCAGTGGCAGAGTTGCTGGGTTAGAAGACAATTTATTATTACTTTCATATGCAGTTTAAAATGCAATAAAAAGCATTTTCGTAAAGTTTTGAACTGCTGAGAAATTGGTTTTTTACCGCACATCTCTGACCTGTATTTGCTGTTGTTTAATTAATCTCTTTACTATATAAATAAATATAAAGTAAATCACGCCCCGAAAATCTTTTGTTCATACGTAAATTCAATGAGCAAACAAACAAACTTATTTTCTGAATGAATTAAATTAGGAAATCGAATCGAGGAATGGTAACACGTTTTAATGACAAATAGGCGTTTTTTCAAAATAAAACTTTACGCGCTTTACGTTACACTAGTGCGTAAAGTAATTTATTTTAGGCACTGCATTGGAGAGGTATATTTTAAGAATATTAGAGACTGTGAAAAGTGAATGTTTTACGTACGGTAATAGAAGAATATATTTTTTTAGGTAACAGGATTCATTCTTGACAAGATAGCGCATTTTTAAGTACTATTGAACACCTGTAAATTTTCATAAATTATTTTATAAAAAAAAATTTTGTTAATTTTTTGGTTCTATTTTGATTATTGAAAATAAATAAATATATTAATAATATGTTATAGTAATAATATGTTAAATATAACTTATTTGTTTACTAAAAATGATAACTGCGATTTAATTAAATAATACAAATATTTGGAAAATGGCTAAACCAAATGTCAACACATTTAGTCCAGAAACATTAGTCAAATAAAGGCAAGAATCTCGGAATGAGAGATAGTCGGCTATAAACTTGTTTAAACTTTTATTTTGGTACCTTAAAACTTGTCTCAAAACCTACCTATCGTAGGGTGTCCGCGTCTTCAGATATCCCAAGGTCAAAGGTCAAAAAATCGATTTTTTACACATTTATTGCAAATATCTCGTTTCCTATGTGTTTTATGCTATTTATATTTATTATAAATTTTGTAGAGGATTAAATTTTCTACAATTTTTGTTTCGACATTTTTTTTATATCTTGAACCATTTTCGAGATAGAGGGCAGAGCGCGCGCAGTGTTTA
Source organism: Pissodes strobi (assembly GCA_016904865.1). NCBI lineage: Eukaryota > Metazoa > Arthropoda > Insecta > Coleoptera > Curculionidae > Pissodes > Pissodes strobi. The sequence goes on along the minus strand of MU189534.1, from coordinate 15,912 downwards.
ACTATTTAGAGTATCATTCGAGGTCAACCTGTAATCCCAATTAAAAACATGCTGTATAAAGTTTATAAATTATTGATAAATATATAATTTTAAATAATTTGCTTTTTTTTCAACTTTTACGTTATAATTAATGTTTTCTTTTAATAATTCAGTATTTATTCATTTAAAAACACTTACCTACTCGTGTAATTATAAAGTCATTAAGGGAAATGCTTTAATTACTTTTACGTAGAAAAAAATTAAGTACATCTTCATTGCAATCCATAAAGTTATAGATTCTTTTACAACGTTAACAATTTAACCTTGATAGTTTTGATAAATATCCTCGTTCTAAAAAACACATATTGTTTCTGCACGCAATAAGTGGTTGTGACACGACTTCTGCACTCTTTAGAAAAGGAAAGAAAAGTTTTGTAAAAACACTTGAGAAACTTTGGATCCAAATTTGGATCAAAGTTGCTGCAGCATTTGAAGAAGAAAACTGCCCGGTTCAATCATTATTTGAGAATGGAGTGCGAACCTTGTTGGCTATCTATAATGCTCCAAAATCTGAGGATTGTATCGAACGTCTTCGCTATGCACAGTTCATCAAGTTAACAAAATTGAATAAACCTGTGCAGTTATCAAATCTTCCACCAACGACTGCAGCAGCTCACCAACATTTCAATCGTGTTTACTATCAAGTTCAGACTTGGTTAGGGCATGATTAGAACCCCAGCATTGGGGTTGGATAATGCGTGATGAATCCCTGGAACCTGTTATGACAATGAATCCACCAGCTCCGGAGGAATTGCTTAACACAATATTCTGCAACTGCAAGAATGGTTGTGGTTCGCGATGTGGATGCAGGACAGCAGGGTTGCATTGCTCAGCTTGCAGCCAGTGTAATGGGCAAGCTTGTCTTAATGCTTCACCATATCAGAGTGATACCAATAAAGACGGTACTTTTGATCCCGAAATCCTTGAAGAACTGGAGACAAATGATGTTGAAGACGAGAACACAGGGGAATTTGAAATTTTACGGCGCTGCGGCTGGAAGACGATAATGAAGAAGAGGAAAAAAATTAAATTAGAACTTGGAATTCTTACTATTATTCATATTTTTTAATTTCAACGTTCATAAATATATGAAATGATATTTTTCAATAAAAACATTACTTAAAAATTTAATTCTGTTCTTTTTATTTAGTTAGAAAGTATTTAGTATAAATAAGATTAGAATTAAAAAATAATTAAAGTATTTCCCTTAATGACTTTATGATTACACGAGTAGGTAAGTGTTTTTAAATGAATAAATACTGAATTATTTAAAAAAAAAATAATTATAACGTAATAGTTGAAAAAAGGGCAAATTATTTAGAATTATATATTTATCAATAATTTATAAACTTTATACAGCATGTTTTAATCGGGATTACAGGTTGACCTCGAATGATACTCTAAATAGTTAAACTTTGCTCGCGCTCTGCCCAGTGGCGTAGCTACCGGGTGGGCCAGGGGGGGCAAGGCCCCACGGCGCCATGAGAAATTAGGCGCCGCTCCGAATTTATAAATATGCTAATGCTAACAATGCTCATGAGCTTAACTGAGTTTTTAAATTAATTAAATTATAATACAATCAAAGATCAAAGACCAAAATATGTATATTAAACTTTTCACCCAACCAATACATTTTGTGTCAGGTATTTATTATTTATTCTATGTGGAATAAAAAGATATATCCCGTATTTACACATCCTCACATAACATGGCTCCAGGGTGCTGAAATCGGTTAGGTTTTGTAAGCGTTTGTAGCGCTACAAAAGCTCACTGATTTGGGTACCTGGAACACGCTGTTATAATATTTCACTTTTCGCATGGCCCTCCGCTCGCTTCCCTCGCTACGGGGGCTCAAGAAAAGGGAACTATCCAGGTGCTAACCCAAACTAACCCAAGACATACCCAAAATCAACAAAAAAACTGTTTAGAAACTTAACCTAAAAATATAAAAAAAGCAACGGGATTTGAACCCAGGCCGACGATAGCCGCCGAATTGAGACCTAACCATCTAGATCTCTCGACCACGAGGGCTCTTGTCGCAAATTGATTGCATCGCGAAGACATGGTGCGATAGCTTTTGTAGCGCTACAAACGCTTACAAAACTTAACCGATTTCAGCACCCTAGTGCCGTCGTATGTTAGGATATGTAAATATGCATCCCGGCGCGGAGGCATTTGGTACATGCAAAATTGTAAAAACGCTGCGTAAGGAGGTACCATTAGCCAGACAAGTCTAAATAGTCTAGCAATACTAAGCTAGAAAATGAACTTGTCCAAAAATTTATTTTGATCAAATAATCGATCAATTTACGTCGATTTAAAACCGAAGAAAGACTTCAATATTTAATTAATTAATTAAGGTTACAGATGTTTAGTTTACGTTTATTTTTAAATATGTATGTACCTTTTGGTTGGTTGCCGTTTATATATTTTATATTCATATTCCTGTAAATAAAAAAAGCGTATGCACTATGTGCGCATATCAGAAGTGAAACTTCTTAAACTTAAACGCCCTAGCCTCACCGACCTCCATTATATGGATAAGCACAAAGCGATCCAAATCATACTGATTCATGCGCCTTCAGATGTAAACAAAATAAGCTAGTTCTGAGCCTGCGCAGTTTCAATTAGCAGGTTATCGATCGATTCCACGTGCTTCATCAATGCACGGCCGTGAATAAGTGACAGGTCCGGATTTTAAGAATTTGTAATGGTTATTAATTTATGTATTTAGAGCGCAAAGTCGTAACGGATTACCGCATACAATATTGGAATCATTTCTATATTATTGAACCCTTATAAGTAGTCAGTAAATGAATTTTTAAAATAGCAGAAACAAGTATGGGGAACAATTACCCATTTAAGGTTGTAAAAAATCTATTTAGAGCGTCAAAGCTCAACAAAGTAAATTAAAATCCATCCTACCTATAGGAACCCTTTTAATATGCAATGATGAAATTGAATAAACTAACTGACCTATTTATGCATCGTGATTTATACTACAGGTCAGTAAATAAACCCCTTTTAAGGTGATATTATTCCCATATTTTGTATGTTATGCTGCAGTTATCCTTAAAAGAAAATTATACTTACTTAAAATTGGAAATCCCTGATATTGTACCCTTATTTTGGCAACACCAAACCAAACACCGTTGAGTATTTTCTTTGACCTTGGCAGTTGACGCCATTGTCTTTTAAGGTCTTTTGTCTTTAAATCCTAACGTCTACACCAACTTATACACTAATAACGAACTATTATAATATTAAACTAAACTAGATGTCCAAAAGTAAATTAGTTATTTTCAACAAAAACTATAACATAAATCAATTTAATAATTAAACGAAACAAAACGCCGAAACCCGAAACCCAAAACGGCAAACACAGAAAAATGAACTATTTTCAAGTGCAAGCAACAACCAAGGTCAGAGAAATTTGATAATATTAATATTATTGATTACCGAACTGTAAAAGCTTTATCAGCTGATTTCGTTCTGTCGCTTCTCGGTGTTTGTGCGCATGAGTAAAACTATCCTATTTTCAGTTCTGTCCGACGCAGAACCCGGTTTTTTCCCCCATGATTGGTACGCTTTTTCGATGCACACAGACGGCTTGTGCTTATCCATATAATGGAGGTCGGTGCCTAGCCTCTGGGATTTGGTTAAAAAGTAGTTTTTTTTTTAAATATATCACTCAATTAACAAAAAGGGAAGGCCTATATGAAAAAAAAACTATTCTCCATAAAAGTTTCGCTTATGTCTTGACAAGGTAATAGAGCAAACCCCATATTTTTATCTTGTAAACTAACAAAGATATCACAATAATTATACGCCCTAGCCTTATACATATCTTAACGGATTTAGTTAAAAAGAAGTATTTTTAAATATAGGTATCACTCAATTAACAAAAAAGGAAGGCCTAAATGAAAAAAAAACTATTCTTCATAAAAGTTTCGCTTATGTCTTGACATAAAATACGGGATTTGCTCTATTGAGCAAATCCCGTATTTTTATCTTGTAAACTAACAAAGATATCACAATAAACGTCCGTGACCGTTTTCCGTTCCCTGCCAGCTCGCCCACCGTGTGTCGGGATCGCGACCTTCAAATTTTACTCCCGGCGCGCGTTAAGAAGTTTATACGTTTAATATTATGATGTATTATTTTTTGATCAATTTGCGTATATACACAAAATATAGGTTTGTTTTAGGCGCCAGCGGATAGGCTTGCCCCCCGGCGCCCACATTTCTAGCTACGCCACTGGCTCTGCCCTCTATCTCGAAAATGGTTCAAGATATAAAAAAAATGTTGAAACAAAAATTGTAGAATATTTAATCCTCTACAATATTTATAATAAATATTAATAGCATAAAGCCCCTAGGAAACGAGATATTTGCAATAAATATGTAACTAGCCCACTATCTCTCATTCCGAGGTGAAATCCTAATATGTCTGGATTAATTATATTTTTTTGAATTCAGAAAAAATATATATTATTTTTTTTAATATACAGGGTAATCCTTTAAAGATTTACCATGTTTGTATTTTTTTATCAACTTTGCGATATCTGTGTATAATATTTTAGAACATTTTCTGGCGATTTAGGGTGATCCCTACAACTTTTGTATTTAATGTTTTTTTCTACTTCTTATAATAACCGCGCTAGACGTTGTCTAAATATAAGAAATGACCCTGTACATAATATGTAAATAACCATTATTTTCGACATGCTCTAGGTCGAAAACAACAGACTTACCTGTTTATAAAAGTTTTTAAACTGTATGAAGTAATTTATACCCTGTATTTATTTAAAATCTTTCCTTACAGCTTTGCTTCGCTTACTAGTATTAATTTAATATTTCTGTGTAAATATTTTCATATCATCTTATTTCGCATTAACACATTTTTAATATCATTTGATCGGTATTTTATACTGGATGTACTTGAAAAAATACATGTTATTTCATTTCTATACAAATTATCCCTTTTTGACACAGGCTCTCCAGTGTGTTAAAAAGTACCAACATTTGGATTTTAAATCGCCAATAAAATCGTTTACCTCCACACGATGTATTTAATTTGAAGCAAATGCTTTCTGATAATAATAACACAAAATTGATCTTGCATTTAATTTTTTTTCTACAATAAAATGGTATTACAATAAAAACATTCCTCCTTGCTTTACATAGGTACTTCCTTATATTTTAAATTACCTGACATTTCAAATTGTTCTTTTTATATTAGGTATATTAATATTATACAGTGAGAACCAAAAGTGCGAAATAAATTTGATTCAAATGCAGGTAATTAATTTTGGTAAAAACGCTGAAACATGTCTACTGCTACTGACTTGCCAATACCAAATGCCGCATTATTTGACACTCACGCCATTTATGTCCCATTTGAGAGATATCAGATCATAAATATATTTTTTAATGGAACACCCTGTATATTATTGCATTTTTGGATTGACCGGAACATTCTAGACATGTGTAGTATATCTATTACTAAAGTGAAACTACTACTAATACAATAGATAACAAAAATACAAAAGCAAATCAACAGCCATCCCAACACATAAGCTAATTGTTTACATCAGAAATGATCAAAATAAAATCTTATAGTTCTAACCTTTTAATAGTCCTTCGTTCAATACAAAACCCATAAAATACAACATAAACAAATCAAATACAAAAAAACAATTATTGATAAGCAGAGCATTGGACAGAAAACATCCCAGTCCTATAAATATGCAAATACCTTATTTCATTTACAGGGTCGCTATTAGGTTATGAACCCATAATTATAAGATGGATTAAATAGAAAAGAACAAAAAATCAGCGTTTGTTATAAATTTTAGAACAATATTAAACACAGTAACGAGCACAAATGTTAGTCTTTCCTATTGTTTGTGTTTGTCTTTTTGGCAGATGCTGCTGTTGGTGGAGGGCTGTCGAAATGAGTTTTCCTTTTCCTATAATTTTGAGTTCGGTTCTTAATAAAGTCTTTGAAAGTAACTTGTTTCTCTTTTCTCCCTGACAAGTTGGTATTGGTTTGTCGGGTTTTATCAGCTTGACATTCAACTTCCACACCTATATCCGTTCCTACAGAGTGCGTGGTATTAAGGTTTTCATAAGTATATTCCTCTCCATCAACTATAAGAGTATTATTTTTTATTACAGCATCAAATTTGTTTTTTCTAGCAATAATTAAATATTTTCTCAAGACTTTCTGCTTTTCATAATCCTCTGGTATCAGGTCTTTAGTTTCACCAATTCCGGTACCTTTAAACTTATTTGCGTTTGCCAGTATTTCGTAC